>CAIGRF010231127.1:2500-22713 GCA_903798235.1 Fraxinus ornus | reverse complement strand
AAAAAAAAAAAGCAAAAAGGGCGAAGTGTCCGGTTGAAATTTGAAGGATCCGACACATATCCCATACCCATACCCATACCCATACCCATACCCATGTCGTGTCGTGTCGTGTACGACACGGGCACTTCGTCCATTTCGAAGAGTCCAAGCATCATAGCTAGAAATTATTATAGTCTAAGCCTACTTGTTAACTTCTATTTTTTTTGGTTAACAAGCACCTTTCAATGTCAAGTCGACAACTTTAACGTTAAATAGACAGGCTTCACTGTAGTTCTTTTAGGTTCAAATAAAACAACTCTAACCGCCACCTATTAAGCCAAATCTACTAAAAACGTTTTGAAGTTAGATGTAGACTTTTAGATGTCAAGCAAAATGAGACACCCTCTAAAGAGTATTACATACCATTTTATGCCACTATGGTTCTTTTGGGTTCATATAAAACCTTTTTCCACTAGCCACAACATTCCACGGTAATCTTGTATGGTCGAATGTGGAGGTTTAATATTCCCAGAAAATGTATTCTCCATCAGGTTGTATACAAGATTTATTCTTACCTTTTCAGTATCCTTTTTATCATTGTTTCCCTCTCAAAGTGTACATTTCATGATACATGTATGTTAATTTTATGGAGGTTTAATATTAATTTTGTAATTTATTGTTAACTGAATGACTATATGAATTCCCAATGAAAATTAGATGTCCAAATGAGTACAACGTTCCGTATGTTGTGAATAGAGTTGCAGAAGTCCATGTATTTGCTGTAATTGAGGCAAAAATTTAGAAACCTCAGGCATTGTGAAGTATTGACCTCGGTTTGATTAACGTTACTGGATCCTTAATTTCATCATTGATTATAGGTTAACTTATAAGCACTTTAACCTTGTCAAGAAACTAATATCTTGTTTTTAAACTTAATTCCTCATATCGAGAAAGAAAATATCTTAATTTCATCATTGATTATAGGTAACTTATAAGCACTTAAACCTTATCAAGAAACTAATATCTTGTTTTTAAACTTAATTCCTGATATCAAGAAAGAAAATATACTTTTGAATTCTAACTGGTTCAAATGCTTGAGAATTCCTGGAAAATCTGTAGTTCTTGAGATTTTATTTCCTGTCATAGAAATGGACCCTCATTTACTTCATCTAAATGTGTATTTTTTTTCCTCTTTCCAAAGCAACTTTTATCATGAGAAGAAACATAAAACCATATCGCTAATGAGATTTGATATTCTTGATATTGTGCTACCTCGCAGGATTCCTAAAACCGTGGGTGTTGCCATTCCTATGAAAGCCACTTTCTTTATTACTTATATTATGGTTGACGGTTGGGCTGGCATTGCAGCAGAGATCCTTAGATTGGTTCCATTAATCATGTTCCACCTCAAGAACACATTCTTGGTAAAAACAGAGCAGGACAGGGAGCAGGCAATGGATCCTGGTTCTATTAATTTTTCCACATCAGAACCTCGTATACAGCTATATTTCCTACTGGGACTTGTCTACGCGCCAGTCACACCTATTCTTTTGCCTTTCATAATCGTCTTCTTTGCCTTTGCGTTTATGGTTTTCCGCCATCAGGTATTAACCTCGGAATTAGTATTGATGAAGAAGTGATTTTCGAAATATCGAATTCCCGTACAACCTTCTAGTTCCTGTTGATCCACTCATGAGTACCAGGAAATAAGCATCAAGAACTCATTGGTTCACACCAAATACTGGCAATTTGGACTGGTTGATTGTTGAACAGACTTTGAGTTTTCTGAAGTCTTCTTCAATTCTCAGAATTCTATCTTGAATCAATGCATTTTGTTGCTTAGTTTTCTAGTCTCCTTATGAATCAACAGAAAATTAGAAGGTTGTCCGTGTTTGTTTTGTGTGTTCCATTCTCATACACGCTTCCCTGAATGAAACCTTTTTCTTTTAAATTTTTCGAGAAATTCACTGAGCACTATGTATAGTGTTATTGATAGCCGTTGGTCAGAAAGTAATCCTATTTTGCAATTGGTTCTTATAACTAGATCATCAATGTGTATGACCAAAAGTACGAAAGTGGGGCAAGATTTTGGCCAGATGTGCATCGTCGTGTGATTATCGGTCTAATAATATCACAAGTTCTACTGATGGGATTATTAAGCACCAGAGATGCTCCCAAAGCAACACCATTGATACTCGTACTTCCTGTCTTGACCATCTGGTTTCATCGATTTTGCAAAGGGCGCTTTGAGTCTGCGTTCGTGAAATTTCCATTGCAGGTTAGTGTGTTATTTTGTTACTGGATTGCTCTCTTCTGGAACTTCTCTCAGGATTTCATATCTCATTTACTATAGAAACAATAAGTTAGTGCACATCAGCACATGCAAATGCTATGGACAGTCATTGTTAAGAGATTCGTTAGGCAGGATGATATCAGACGCACCACAAGTAAACACACAAGTTTATAGTGATTCACCGGAGCTACATTTACTCACCACTCCAAATTTTCCCTACAAATAAAAAAAATGATTACAACGCTGAACTCAAACCACCTAGATGAAAAAGGCACAGGCGTGTGTTGGACATGCCCGCAGGAGGGGGGGAAGGGGGAATGACCTGCCCCCGGGCCAAATTACTTTTGTAAATGGATTTTTTTTTCCGAACGGAATTTTTTTGTTCTCTGTATCAGCCGAGCATAATTTTTTTTTTTTTTTGCCCACCTAGCTTCACCCCTATAGACATGACACAACATGGATATGCCGACGTGATTTTTCCAAAATATAGGTCAAGGACATGTCAGGGATACTCAATATAAATTCTTTAAAACTATTGATTTATATATTCTATCTTTAAGTTGTTCTTGAAATCTCTTAAATTGGTTGAGTTATTTGTTATATTAATTTTTCAAGTTAAACTAGATATTATACTGCCGTGGAAGGAAAATTTAATATAGTATATTTCATGGAGTGTTGGTGACTGACACAACAAGACACTTGTCGGATACTGACACACAACACCAGTGAGAGTGCATCATAGCACATCACTCAATTTGTATTTCTCTGAAAATGCCCTTCTAAATGATCATTTTTATATGTAGGAATAATAGGGTTAGTTAATAAAATATATAGAATACCTCAGCTCCTGTGTGAGCCCCCCCTTTTTTTTTTGGGAAAATGTGTTCTGAAGTAGTATTTTTTTTTTTTTTTGAGAATGTGATTAAAAAATAGGAAAAAGTTTTAGATTTACGTGTAAAATTATATTATATGAGAATGTATGGTTAAAAACAGGTTTTTGGAAAAATCGGGCTCAGGCAGAAAAATATACTCTTGAACCATGGTCACACCGTCTAACTGTATTCAACAATTTTTTTTTTAGATTTTTCTTCTGAAATTTATAGGTGGAGAGTGGTTCGACCTAAGTATGAGAATTATGATGCGATGATGTTGCTTAAAACCATGATTTTTCTTAAACCCGGGAAAATTCATAAAATTCTCTTTCTTTAAAGACAGTAACATGATATTTAGGCTTCTTAATAAATTATTTTAATTTCGGTTACCAAACAGGACGCGATGGTGAAAGATACATTAGAAAGGGCTACGGAGCCAAACCTAAACTTGAGAGCTTACCTCCAGGATGCTTACATACATCCTGTCTTCAAAGGAATCGAGTTTGAGAGACCACCAGCTATTGATGAGGAGGAGAATAATCCACTTGTGTCTACCAAGAGAAATTCTCGAAAAAGTAGCAAAACAGGTTCCATTGCCTCTCCTGATGCTGGCGTTTGAATAACCGAGGAATCCTTTTGTACTTTGTCCAAAATGGTACTCAGCAATGCCCATTCTTTGTTATCAGAATATCAATTTCAGTTAGATATTGTTTGGTCATATTTATCTACAGATGCACAAATTGTGTGCAAGATTGGGTAACCTCAGAATCACATTAGCTATATAACTGCTAAAGGAAATATACTGACTTTTCATCCATGTTGTTAGAACTCTAGCTGTCTAAATCTAAAGCCTATTGGCATATGCTAGAAAGGAGTTTCACTTTCTTGCCGCACTTGTCATATTTTTTTGTCTCAGTTCCTGTACCTTATGATGTCGATAATTCAGGTCTTGAAGAAAGTTGTACATTTCGTCATATTTTTCTGTGTTACTATGGCTAATAAGTAATATCAATTCTTTGTAATTGCGGCATTGCTAAGGCTTATCTTCCAGTTCATCTGATTACTATGGGGACAATGCAGTATTACTTCGTCAAATTCTGATTCGCCCCCATATGAAAGTAAAGGAATGGAATTGTGTAATATTCCCAAAATTGTGTAATATTCCCAAGTACCAGTGTTTCACTAAGATTTCGATTAGTAATTCCGACTCGCAGAAAATACTTGGTTATTTTTTGTTATTAAACAAAGTTAATGTTGTTGTGGTGCTCCATGGAGACTGGACAAAGAAATACAGTTATACACCATGATTGAAGCCAAAAGTAGACCTATTAAGTTAATCCAATGTCCAAATAAAGATGGTCAGTCAGCTAGAACTCCAGAAGGATCATATGTACAGTGTGTTAGATAACATTTTACCTAATCTCCCAACTGTATCCATACCTCTACATTAACATTAATTGACAAGTTTTGTTGAAGTAGGGAGAAAAAAATGTTCACCATAGGTACCGTAAATAAACTAAAATTTTCTGAACAAATACCTAATAAAATTCAAAATCCAGTTTCTATAATCATTTCAGCAGCTGCACCCATTGCATTGATCCCACTAATTCCAAGGAGGGCCACAGCAAGTTCTTCCTCATTCCACTGTTTTAATCCTTTACTAACACTCTTCAAAACTTGTACATCCACCTCCAGCATCCACATTGGCGTGCATCCAACCATCAAGCTCACAAAACCCGTTACGTACGCCTTCCAGGTAGCCTTGTTACAACCAAGCGATATTTTTCCATCTAGAGCACTTGCTAGGAATTCAAAGTGCTTCCCTAGAACTTTAGGCCGATGTTTAGATGCCGCTGGTGTCATGTCAACTCCCCAGGCAAATATTCCCGAAAAAACAGCGAAGTATGCGAGAGCGTAACCACCAAGCATTGCAATCATACCTCCTGAATCCTCGCCATTGGGCTCCGACCCATGAACTGATATAAACCGTGATGGCAGTGTTTCTTTAATTAAAGATTGAACCAAGCTCAATCCACCAGTCATCCAAACCAAAGAAGCCCCCAGTGAAGCTGCAACCTTCACCTGGGTCATTGCAGAAGCAAGAGAAACCTGACCATATTTTGAACTGAATTTAGTTTTCTTCAGTTTCTCCAATTTCTCTGTAGGCAACCCACGAGTTGCAATATCTTTGACAGTGTGCAGCAGAAGAGAGACAATTTCTTCTGTCATAAACATGACATTTCTAACAGCTCGATGGACTCGTAAATATAGTATTCCAGGGGCGACCGCAGAAATGCCACCTTCGAAGTGAGAGCCAAAGCCATGACCTAAAAGAGCACCTACACCACCATTGCTTGCAACCGACGAATTGAGGCCAAGCGCTGTTGAAAAGCAGACTCTGAGGAGTTGAACCACGGCATCAGTGTTGTGGTGGAACACAGTTCGGGCTGCAGAGAAGACAAGGAAGTCACCCCAACGCTTTACCTTTTGAGTCCATAAGGCAGCTATTATTGACATGCATGGCCAGGGGCAACATGTGCCAAGGTGAGTCAAGGCTGGACCGACCAAGTTTAGAAAACGGTCAGTGGCTCTGTCAAGTTTATAGGTTATTGTGAGGCTAACAAGGGCCGCCAGGGGTAATGGAAGAGTCGCTGGAGAATTTACCCCTACAAGTAGAAGACATTTGTAGATTTTACAAACACAGATTTAGGGAAAAAAAAAAAGATCATTGCTCCATCTATAAATTCAAGGATTTCCTATCTCTGATGTATCATCTACTTCATCTATATGGAATAAACATGCAATGCCTTAAATTTAGTCCGCAAAGCTCTACTGCACAATAATAGCTGTGAACCCCAAATGACGGATAACCATGCAATGCAGCCACATCTAAAGGCAAAATGACCTGTTAAACATATGCAAACAGAACAAAGAGGTACCTAGAGCAAGACATGGGACATCAACACCAGTGGCAGCTAAGATTTTGTTTATCTGTTGTTCAACCATGGATAAATTTGCAGCAGGACTCGGCCAGTCAGTTCCATTCATGAAAGCTGGCTTCCAAAGTCCCCGAGTCACTTCTGCTGATAAGTAACTTATAATAGTTGCCAAGGAAGCAGGAAGAAAATCAGCAAGATCTTTGAGACCTGAGATAGATACAGCATAGCAATGTTCATCAAAATGGTAACAGAAAGCAATTCGTCGAGAAATAAATGAGATTAAATTAAAATGCTACTTGTAATAAAAGCCGGTTTAACCTAAATATGATAGACATTCAAATATTTTTGGAAGGAGACGTACATGTGGAAATCTAAATATGATTGCTTATAAATGCAATCATCTCTAAATTTTAGCAACAAAAAATTTCAAATGTGCTAATGAATCGGATGTTTAACATATGTAGCAGTTCAGTTCTTAAACAACATTTCCATGTTTATGAAAGAAAAGTAGAACATTAAAAAGTCCAATAGAGTTCGCTGTACAAGTCTTAATGAGTAATCAAAATAAGCGCTCTCTGTTTCTCTCTCTCATGCATGTCTGAAACGGATCTGATGAGCACACCTTCCTAAGACAACAGCATCTGCGTTCTTCTAAGATATGATTCTAGAAATGCTAACAATGCGATTTAGTATTATAGATAATTACTAACCAGTAGTCAGTTCACGAGGTGACAATCTCCCATGTGCACAGGCAGTAAGGGAAGCATCAAGCACAAAGGGAACAGCTTCAAGAATATCCCAAGCAGGTAATTTAAGACGTAGACAGGAATCGTCAGCTCCAGACACAGAAGAAGTGCTACTTCCAGAAGTTGTAGGAGTCAGTGGCTGACCTCCCCTATTTATTTTTCTGAACATAAAATTCAGGAGGGCCTCGACAATATGGTGAACAGGGGTTCCAGGTACAAGACCAGAAAGGATAGAAGCAATACATTCTTGATGCTGCCTGTACCAACGCTTTAACTTTGGAAAAGAGTCCATGATTATTGGCTCTCTAGACGAAGGACTTGAAAATCTTGATGGTCTTTTGATTTTATTTTTATCCTTCAGTGGATTCTCGTATGACGCTAACTGGGAGTTGCGCACCAATAAGAGGTATTCTGGAGTTATATGGGATCCAACTGGAGGGACATCTCCTGATACATTTTCCATAGGAGGTTGATCAAACCTCCATAACTTCAACAGTAGAGTGAATGCATTAGAAAATACAGCATGGGAAGAAATTTCCTCCCCTGTTGTAAGAGTCCACGAGATGGTGGGTGCACAGGAACCAAAGACCTCACAGATTGGCATCAATGAACCCGCAAGTTGTGGAACCTGGAAGAAAATTGAACATTATCACACACAAAAATATGTATCTGTGGAATGTGTTGTAATGCCCTTTTTCCAGTATTGTGCTCATATCGATTTTGAACTCCTAAGTAGTTATTTTTACATATCAATGCAAAAACCATGTTTCAGTTATTGCATATTTGTTTACATATGGATCAGACATGCATTAGGTATTCAATGATTCCTTGGTTGTCTAGTTACTAAAACACGATCATCAAACCCGTATCTGGATTCTTCTGAAGACAGTCTCTGAAATATCCTTGTGCAGTTTCTAGGGGGGGAAAATCTACAAATTCAAAGTTGCTCTTGTCATTCTGAACTTCACAGATTCTTTATCGGAATTAAAATATTCAAATTAAGCATAAATAGACCTACCATGCCATGTAAGGAAAAAATCTGAATGCAATCAACAGATGATATTCCGACTAGGAGAACGTTCAGCAATGGAGCGTAACCTATCAAATGGCTCTCACTTCCAGAAAAATCTGTAGGAACTGCAGGTGAGAGCAGTCTTGTGATGACCAGGACAGTGTGCTCCTGCAAGCATAAACAAAGGCAAATCAGGAAAAAAGAAAGAGCCAGAAACGGAAATGCACAGGTTCATAAAAATAAAGCATGAGAAGATATTCTATCAAAAATAAAGACCTCTCAGTGGACTAGCCTTGAGAAGTACCAGTTACTATGAGGAGAAAAACTCTAAGGAGGGGAAAAAAGAAAACCCTTTCATGTGTTCCTAAGTATTCCCTTATGACGCTTAAGTTCTCGAAGTAATTTTCAATGGTTCGCACTCATCCGAGTAAATAAATTTAATGAAGAAAAAAAAATCACACCCTCCATGCAGAAAGAAAAAAAACTAAAGCACCAACAAGCTGAAAATCTGGTGTATTCTTTGGAACCAAAAGTACTCAGTAATTCTACTCTACCGTCACAGAAAGTCGAAAAATATAATGCATTACCTGTATATTCCAACCACGAGTTAGAGAAGCCCCGCAGAATATTGTAGCAGCAGACATCTTCTCATCATCCGAACCTGTGACAGCAATCTCATACATTTTCTCTAATTCTGCCAAGCTTCCATCAAATCACGAGCTTAAAATCAGTAGCCTTACCACTGGGTAAATTAACAGGAAAAAAAAAAAATCTGATACACTTGGTTTCAGGCAAGAGATCTAACGTTCTAGCTAGGCATGGTTGAGAAGTATAATGGATGATAAGGATTAATTACACAATTTTTACCTATCATTTTACTGCTTATCATCTGTCCCTTAGGAACAAATTATCACAATGAAGTTATGCCATACTCATCAAAACAAGTTCATTTCAGGGTTAAAGGATTTATATCCAGGACCTAGGTTGCTTTTACCAATGAATTTAAAGGATTTCAGCTACATGGTAATATCGGTAACCAAAACGACCTTTCAACCTTCCATTTCCTTTAAACAGACATTAAATAACTCCCCATTCCATATCTCATTCCATAAAATGCTATTTTCTCTTGCAAGACAGGCCAGTGTGTTATGGGTTACACCGAATAATGCAAACCTAGAACCATAAGTAGGTCATTCATTGGAAAGCTATTTTACCTCTGAGGCAATATATCATACTAGAAGCCAGTGAACTGTATAAAAAATTTTGAAGTGACAAAAGCCTTCATACCTAGAAGCCGGAGTTGATACCAAGGCACTGACCATTGGAGGAGTTAAAGGTGACCCTTTCATTAATGATGACCAACAAGGCATCTGTCCAGAAACGCTTCGAGGAACTTGGTTGCAACGACCTTTTACATATCCGGGCCACATATAAGCTGATGTATCCAACACATTTCTAGCAATGCAAGCCTCAACGATCAGATGCCGCAGGTTTCCAGCTGTAAATGGTTATAAGAAATTACAAGCAGCCAATTACTTGAGGAAGTTATCTATCAGAATGAGAACAAATGCGCCATTGCACCACACCCACCCTCAACCCTTCTCTCCAGGTTGTAATGGAAAAGACTCGTCAAAAAAGACATCAATAGCAGTGGAAAATAATATTTGTATATATGGAGGTAGAAAGAGGAAATGAAGACACAGGTAAGACAAATTGGATCCGTATGAAGGAGTTGATAACAAAAGTCAAAGGCTATTAATAACAAGAAAAGAGAGGGAATTATTTTCCCTTTTTCTTTACTTCACAAGAAAAAAAAATATTGCACAATATTAGGAATGGCTGGGTAGAATTTACTCAAACAGAGGATTGCACTCTCAATTCCCCTAGCAAGTGTAATCATCGCAGGTTAAAAAAAGAAATGCTTGAATAACTTCCAAAAGAAATGCATTTAGAAACTAGAAGTTTGCAAAAAGTAGCATTCAAGTTGTTCCAGATAAAATAATTAAAAATTAAAATCATTATCACTTTCATGCAGATAATGAGGAGATAACTCACAACAATTCACAGGCATGTCATTCAAACTCATGCCATCAAGGTGTCCACCGCTTACTGTTAGGCCTGAAAGGAACACCATTGCTTTAGCAGCAGCTTGATTAGCCAATGAACTTACAGGAGGTGGTGGAATCAGCAAGCCTTCAAAATCATCCAACTGCTGCAAGCTGGAAACTAGGTCTTGCCGACGCTTTCCCACGGACTGTACATCTTTCCTTTGACTAATGGAACTTCGTTCAGCTTCACTGATCAAAGAAATCTCGTCCTCTTCAATAATATTGACAACTGCAAGAGTCGTAATAGACAATAACATGCACAGACAAGTATCAAGTCTAGGAACTGGACCTTCGCTTGAATTCCTTTCCTGAACAGATCCAAAAGCAATACATTACATTATTGGATAGTTCAAAAATGAATTTCTAGAGAAGCAAAGCTTCCTATGACATCTATATTGAATGTCAATTAATTAAAATTTTCATCAGGTCACTCTCAGTAACATATCAAAGTGTATCAGCAGATGGTATATCGAATGAGATTGGATCTGCTGCCAAAACATATGAATAAGCCAAACTATTGAGTCCTAAAGGACATTGATTATACTAGCAAGGGCCTAAAAAAATATGTGATAACTCCTTGCACGGGACTAAAAGTATATAATAACTCCTACAACAAATTTCTCAGTTTCTTTTTATTCGGGAACAAGAAATTTTCCAAGTACAGTATTGGTCAGCCTCTGGAAAACATGGAAGGAATCAGGGAAATCACACAGTTTTCCACCCTTATTCCTAGAATTCAATGCAATCACATCATATAACAGGTATTTTCTCAATCCCAAAGGAATTAAAAAGATGGAACACTTGACCTTAACTTTAAAATTTGGAAAACAAGTTTTACATTGATTCTTTTTGCATGAGCTCTTACCCTTTGAACAAGACGTAGAGCAGCAATCCACAAACCAAGAAATGCATCCTGCCAGGTGGTCTGATTTAATGCCTGGAGAGCCTTTACTAAACCTGCAATAGTCATTTGTATCAGTGAAACTATGTTAAAATAATAAGTGCTTGTTTGGTGGTGCTTATAAGTTGTGGGTCTTACATATGTGTGAATAATAAGTATCGTAAGTTGGGGGAATGTGAATAAAAGTATGTTTGATCAGCTTATTATAATTAAGTTCTGCCAATCATGCTCTAAATAGCATGTATAAAGAGAAACCATAATTTTATGACAATTATACCTGTAAGAGTTTCAGCAGCACTGGTAGCTGCCACTTGTGATCCATCCATTGTGTCTTCAAGATAAAGATCTATAGTAAGCCAGAGCGCTGAACGGCCAACACCATGACACTGCCCAGAGGAAGACACAGGAGATCCAGTTGTTACAGCATGAAACTGTTGCTGTAAATTTGTTTTGCATTTACGAGATAGGAGTTGACGTGTGTCGGCTGTTAACTGTAAGAGGGCCTCCGGAGAAATATGTTTTGAGTTTCTTAAAGATGAAGAATTAGAAGCAAGCAGTCGCAAATTCCGAATAAAGTATTCCCAATGCGCGGGCCTAAGAAAACATAGAAACACATGTTTTAACTGCAATTTTTAACCATGCAAAAGTTCAACAGCCATATTCTGTAATGTGAATCTCAAGAAGCTACTTAGAATGTCTCTTTATTTTGAAGAGCATATTATCCATTAACATAGAGTAACTTCAAGGTTTTTGAAAAATAAAGAAATACACTTTTTATACAAGTCCAAAAACACTATATTTATTTTTATTTTGTTTTTTCTCATAAGAAATTATGGCTGAAAGGGGAAAGATTTTCTGTAAAAACCAAAGAGCTGCCAATAAAAGGAGTAAATTAATAAAAATATCAATTAATATATAATGATAATGATGCGTAAAGTAAAACAATAAATGAAAGAATTAAAAGTAGTATATAGATGGTGGGTATAGCTCTATGTAGGGTCAAATCCACTCTTTATTTTTAACTTTTAGATATTGAGTGTGTGTTGGACTCCTCAAAAAGAGGATTGACTCTCCAGAATAAAGAGTATGAAGTTAATAAAGAACCTCTCGGAGATGTTCTAAGTATTTACTCAAGACACATTCAGCAGAGAACAATGCTAGAACTTTAAGGTAAACACAAACAGAAACGAGATTTTTACATGTTTCGACGAGCCAAATAAAGGATCCGGGAAGTTACTTTAGTCCGAAAAAATTCACCAATTATTTCAAGAGCTGTTATAGTATTCATTTTATGCATAGCGTCTTGGCGTTCTATTCTCTTCCCATCAAAGCTATCAAGATCGTCTATTTCCATGCCTTGACTCCTGGTAAGCCACCTAGATTTCTTCTCAGAAGTGAGTTCTAGCAAACCTTCATCATCAAGCGATGCATCGAGTAGCTCCCATACAATGGAAAATATAAACACAACAACAAGAAGCCCAGGTTCGGATGACTGAATTTCGAATATCTGGGAATAATGAAGGACAACATTTATGGATTCCATAATCCTGCAATTGGATAGTCGAAGTTAGAAATGAAGCAAGTTGGCAATTATCAGTACTATTATGAGATTGTTCAGTTACTGAACAAATAAACTAGGCAATTAAAACAAAAATGAATAGTTGCACACATTTTTGTTGAAACAATATTTTACAACCATCACTAATGTATATCAAAAAAATGTAAAAAAATTTGTATTTCAAAAATACACTCGAAAGAATTCAAGTGTTTCAACTACAACTAATAAAATCAAACATATTGGGGAAGAGTTTCTGATGGTAGAACTATAGAAGTTTAAAAGGTAAGAGACTATGAGGTAAATCATCCTGGAAATCTTCATTAATTCAGCATCATTTTGGTGGCAATGAAAAAGGATATGATAGAGCAGTTTTCTCCAGAGAGGAAAAAAAAAAACAAAAACAAAAACAAAACTACATGTTTATTCAGATCTGCATCCAAATTAATGAATTATAATCAGCAGATGGAGAGGTGGAACTTGGAAGGGAAGTGACCAAGAGTAGAAGTCTGACAAGCTTCATAGTGTCACAGAAAGCCTTAAATTGTGACGCAGGAAAAGCCCAATATTGTGATTTATGCCCCAATACGGCAATACACCAATTGATCTATAACTCTTTCAGACATATATCAAAGAATCATGTGTTAACTGAAAATGAAAACTTAATTTGCTTCCGCAAATGTCACTGTGCAACGCATAGACACTGCTTCGACAATTCATACTATCCCAGATAGTGTTTTTCCTTGGTTATTTTTCTAATTTTCGGATTTCCGCTATATTCTAAACCAAAATAAATCCTCTTAAGGCTTCAACAGTTGATAGTAGTTGAAATGCAATTCCAGGCCGATATGCAATGGACACAAAGAAAGAGTAAAACTAGTACACAACACATAAAGCATCACATATACAGATAACTGGGAGTTGAAACTATCCATCAAATTGTAATAACTCTATCAAAAAATGAAGCCCCTCTTTGGTAGGGAGTAAAATCCAAAATTTAATCTAAATCAAAGTTAACAATTGAATGAATTTTAACCACATAATTCATGGAACTCATAACTTTGAAACCACATATTTTATCAACTTTTATCAAAATCAAAATCTGATTTTAATCCCCACCAAACGGGGCTAAGGAATACAACAAATCATACTTTTGATAGTTCGGTCCATTAGTTAGAGATGGCAACGAAAAAGCATATCTCTTAAGAAGCTCCATGTATAACCTATATGCCACCGGATACCTCCTGCGATTGGCAATTACCCTGCACAACATAAATTACTAGACACATTAAGCATCCATTTGGATAATAATTTATAAATGATTTATATAAATTCACGTTCATAACCACCACAAATTAATTTCCACACATTTCGTCGAACTCACTACTATTCCTCGTTTTAAACCATTTATAAATTTTCCAAAGGGAGGCTAATATATTATACACGAGGGTGTGTATTATGATCAACAAATTAGGAAAATGAGCATGGACCTAGTGGAGAGGAGCGCGATAACAAACATAGGTGGCACTATACGGATAGTCAGGGCCTTCTCAAGGAATTTCCAGGCGATGGGGACATTATTGGACCAGCAAATGTATGATACAAGAAGCTCCGCAACCTCGGTGGAGGGCATGGAGATTCCGGCGGCGGTGAGGTTTGAAGAAAGTTGCATGGCCCACATCAGAGGGTCCGTGCCCTTCTCTTGAGCCGCCTTTGTCAGCTCCAAAACTCCGTCCCACAACCGCTGCTCCACCTGTACTGCCGCCATGATTATTTCAATTCAAAATTGCTTTAGGCCAATCCAACTGCGTATAAATCCGTAATTATGTTTAAGATTTCATACGGATTCAGATTGAATTGATGAAGCAATCCACTGTGTGCTTCAAAGTCTGAGAGAGCAATAGTCTCGTTTCAAACAACGTACCATCGAAGGTCCATCGAATGACTGAAGAAGTCAAATTTGGAGGCTTTTGATCTGTGCAATTTTCTTCCGATTTTGATTAATTTGACTTGACTGCTCTAAAGTATTAACACTTTTTAACATTTGTATTTATTAATTTGATAAAAAGGTTGGGGACGAAAATACAAAAGAATAAAAAGATTGGGAGCGTTTACTATAATTTACCCTAATTTTTATTCAATTTTTTTTTTTTTTTTTAACGTCACAAAGAAATTACATATACTTAAAGCCATAGTTTATCTTGTCTACGCTGGTTAGGAATTTTAATTGAAATAGTTAGTACGTTAAATTAAATATTATTTGCTTCGTTCTATAAAGATAAAATTACGTTCATTTATAATCTGTCTCAAATTCTAGAATATATTTTTTTTGTTTATAGTATAATTGATTTCTTAATTTTCTAATACATCTCTATCTAATGTATCTTATTATCAATTTATATGAAATGTTTATATTTAAACAATTATTTAGGTTAGGGTTGAACATGATCCGATTCGATTTTTTTTCTGAAGAGAATCGAACCGATCCAAAATTTTCGGGTATTTAATAAATGAAACCGTGGGGTCCAAATATAATTATGGAATCGTTCGAATTCGGTTCGGTTCGATTCTGTTCGATTCTGTACCATAATTAAATTTTTTAACATTTACAACAACACTACATAAATATAATTAATAACATGTTCATTCGTAACTATTACAAATTAACGTAGCTCAATTTAAAAACATATAAATAACAAGCTGTCCAATAAGATTAATTCAATATATACAAATACCAAAAAATAGATATTAATAAATTGGACTAGAAAATTTAGGTCCATCGAATGACTGAAGAAGTCAAATTTGGAGGCTTTTGATCTGTGCAATATTCTTCCGATTTTGATTAATTTGACTTGACTGCTCTAAAGTATTAACACTTTTTAACATTTGTATTTATTAATTTGATAAAAAGGTTGGGGACGAAAATACAAAAGAATAAAAAGATTGGGAGCGTTTGCTATAATTTACCCTAATTTTTATTCAATTTTTTTTTTTTTAACGTCACAAAGAAATTACATATTCTTAAAGCCATAGTTTATCTTGTCTACGCTGGTTAGGAATTTTAATTGAAATAGTTAGTACGTTAAATTAAATATTATTTGCTTCGTTCTATAAAGATAAAATTACGTTCATTTTATAATCTGTCTCAAATTCTAGAATATATTTTTTTTGTTTATAGTATAATTGATTTCTTAGTTTTCTAATACATCTCTATCTAATGTATCTTATTATCAATTTATATGAAATGTTTATATTTAAACAATTATTTAGGTTAGAGCTGAACATGATCCGGTTCGATTTTTTTCTGAAGAGAATCGAACTGATCCAAAATTTTCGGGTATTTAATAAATGGAACCGTGCGGTCCAAATATAATTATGGAATCGTTCGAATTCGGTCCGGTTCGATTCTGTTCGGTTCTGTACCATAATTAAATTTTTTAATATTTACAACAACACTACATAAATATAACTAATAACATGTTCATTCGTAACTATTACAAATTAACGTAATACAATTTAAAAACATATAAATAACAAGTTGTCCAATAAGATTAATTCAATATATACAAATATCAAAAAGTAGATATTAATACTAAAATATCAGTGATCCATATCAATAATTCATGGGAAAAAATTTAAAATAAGGTGTATACTTTACACCAATTCAAAAATGAGGTATATAGTTTGAAAATTCAAAAATCGGGGTTTTTTTTTTATATAATATAATATAATATAATTAACTCATCCCACCTGCACCACCCATACCGCTCCGGTGATTATTCCGACGACAATTCCGATCGCCACTCTTCTCCGGCGACTGTTCCATCGATCGTTTCGGCGACTACTCCGATTCCGACAACTATTCCGACGACCATTCCGGTCACATATTTACAATTTAGTTAATCACATATTATTTTTCAATCACATATTAAAAATTTTGTAGGCCAAAATTATTTCATTGGTCACATATTTCAAAATTAATTGGTCACATCAAAACTTATAAGTCACACAGTCACATATTTCAAAATTAATTGG
Organism: Fraxinus ornus; assembly: GCA_903798235.1. Classification (NCBI taxonomy): domain Eukaryota; kingdom Viridiplantae; phylum Streptophyta; class Magnoliopsida; order Lamiales; family Oleaceae; genus Fraxinus; species Fraxinus ornus. The sequence continues at coordinate 6,273 of CAIGRF010231127.1, read as the reverse complement.
TCACAGATTTTTTCACGGTCACATATCGTCAAATTTTTTGATCATAGATTATTTTAAGGTTACATGTCAAAAAATTTGTACGTCACGGATTATTTCGAGGTCACATATTTGTGAAATGATGAATATATCATTCTATTTAAATAAAACAAAAAAGAAAAATTTCAACAATAGTCTCAATTTTTCTAAAAGTACAAATGAATCTCAAATAAATTATTAAAATGATGATTAGCATATAATATCCATACACTTTACTATTATTGTGTCAAATGTCATACATTTCATTTTTATGGCATTTTCACCCTTAGTTATACATTTGATTGAACAAACCATTATTTCTATTCATTTCCATCAAATTTCTCAATAAAATGATGTGAAATAACGAACATACAATCATATTTTCTAATTATTTATTTGAAACTTGTTTGCACTTTTTTAAAAAATAAATTTAATTTCTAACTTTTCAATAATTTATTTGGGAATTGTTTGCATTTTTTTTAATAAAAAAATCTAATTTCTAATTTTTAATAATGATTTATCCAAATAGGACAGAAATTGTTGAGAAAAAAAGATGATTAATAATGGGAGGATGTGTACACCACATTTTCTTTTCATTTTTCATATTTATTATATTAGAAGTATAATTGTAAATTTATTGGGGGTGTATTTATTGAAATTATATTTTAATTGTGGTGTGATTAAAATGTGGTGTAGTAATTAAATTTTGTAGTGGTAATATAATTACCTTAAGAAAATGGATGAAAAATAACATTTTCACAATGAAAATTTGAAATAAGGAAGAAAATGTGAAAAAACGAAATATATTAACGTTTTCCACGATAAAAGTGAAATGCAAGAATGTTACGTGTGAATTACTCTTTTCCCTAATTAAAGAGTAATGCTATATGTACATAATGCTTCACATAATTGCCACATGGTTGGCCCCTATTGGAGGGTTGCCGGGCTCAAGAAGATATGTACACATAGCATTACTCATAATTAAAACCAAGTTCACAATCATTTTTTGGGAAAAATTAATTTTGGAATAATTATTTTTTGAAAAATGTGCAGTTAAAAAGTAGAAAAAATTTTAAATTTACGTGTAAAATACTTTATTGTAAAAATGTGGGATTAAAATTGAGTTCGAGAAAGAAAAAAAAAAATTGTTTTAATAGTTGTCAAACGAGGCTAAGCGTGTGTTGGTCTTTTCATCAAATAAACGTGTAATAATTGCGCATCAAATCACGTAGCTAACGAACGTCTCCATTCAAGAGAGGAAACTTTCAATGCTGGAAAAAATGTCAGCTCAGTCTTAGAAACCACACACTCCGAATGTCAGGCCCACAGTGCTGCGAGAATCCACCGACGCTGAGCCCGAGCAGCGGAGTTGGGTCGGTACTCGAAATTGGAGGCCTGAAATCGTACGTTTCGGGCTCTTCCGACTCCAGTCTTGCCGTCATCCTCGCTTCTGACGTTTACGGTGATTTTTCATTTTATCAACTTCTCAATTCTCTCATTTCTTTTTTGATTTGATAAATTTTCACGAACTTGAGTGAAATGGAAATTTGAACTTGTTCTGCAGGTTATGAAGCACCCAACTTGAGGTATTTTCTGATTTACATTCTTATGATCTTTCCTAAGAATAATCATTATCTAAAAAAAGTAACTTTTTAAAGCATGACCGAATGTGAAGTATGTTTTCGCTTTGTGTTTAAACTTTGGACAGTCTTTTGATCATTTGTTCAATGTTTTCAGGAGCAATACATTATACATTCGAATGTCCCCGTCTATATGTTTAATCATTCACTGTTTTTTATTTCATTGGTGTGGTTTGAAGGAACAAGAACAGTCATATAATGAAATTTTAGTTCGGAATCCATTCTCAATACTGAACATTCTTAATATGCTCCTTGTGTTAGAGGGTACTTTCTTTAGACTGATTCTAGAATTCAATTTCACCATGAAGGAAGCTTGCTGACAAAGTTGCAGCTACGGGATTCTACGTGGTAGTTCCTGATTTCTTCAATGGAGATCCATTTGACCCTGCCAATTCTGAGAAGCCTCTGCCAGTTTGGAAAGGACTGCACGAACCAGTTTGTTTACTCTCTCAAGTCCTCCTTAAAACTTGCCTCAAAATATTTCCTTAGATTTTTTCCACTTTTTGCAACTGAACGAACAAACATGTTTCATAAGTACCATAACATTATGAGTTTTCATTCTCAAACATTTTTTTTTCTATTTAAATTTCGGGGTTTTCTTCATTCATCGTTAAGCAGTGTTCACATCTTGTTCTTTATTTTGTCGCTGTCAGGCTAAAGCATTTGAAGATACTAAGCTAGTTATTTCAGCTCTAAAAAGTAAAGGCATATCTGCAATTGGTGGCTGGTGCAGCTGGATTTTGCTATGGGGGTGAGATTTAACTAGTTGCCATCAGATCCATTTTTTCCCTTTTCTTTGAACAACTTTTTGATAGCTTTACTGGGATTAGGCTTAGCTTGTTATTGTTGTTATGAGCAATTTGCGGCTTGTTGTGAATGAAGTATGGGAGATTGCTTCTAATGGCTTGTAATTCTGATTGCTCAAATATTATCAGCCAAGGTCGTAGTGGAGCTAGCAAAGGACGGCCTTATTCAAGCTGGAGTGCTGTTGCATCCATCATTTGTTACGGTGGATGATTTCAAGGGTACAAAATTCTATTTACAAAAAAGTTGTATATTTGTTTTGGGCATTGGTGCTCGATTTTCTGTGTTGATTTGCTTGTGGATAGACATACCAAACTTTCATTATATGAATCTTCTTGTTCATTCGTTCCTACATTCTTCGAAGTCAAGAAAATCCTTGATCTCCAATGCTTCTAAAGTCGGAGACGTACAATTAATTCATAAATCATAAGCGAGTGATTTATTTTCTTGTGCATGTGATCCTATTGATATCTTCGAGAAAGAATTGACAAAAGTATCGTCTGGGTCTCATAGGAATAGTGTATTTCCCAAGCATGTCTAATAATTAATGGACACTAACCGACATTTTTTGCAAAGGTCAAGGCTCCAATGGCTATTCTGGGAGCCGCGACTGACATTCATTCTCCTCCAGAGCTTGTCAAACAGTTTGAGAAGATTTTGTCCTATAAACCTGAGGTATGAGCATATTTAATTAAGAATCAACACAAAAGCACGAGTCACGAGCCATATGTTTCACTATAATGGCAAATGAGTTGTATTATAGTTGCTATTGACAAGTCTTCTTTTTCCTCTATAGGTTGCTAGCTTTGTAAAAGTATTTCTCGGTGTCGCTCATGGATGGACTGTGAGGTACAATTTGGAGGACGAGAAGGCTGTGAAATCTGCCGAAGAAGCCCATACCGACATGCTGAATTGGTTTGTTAAGTATGTGAGTAAGTAGAGTATGAATTCAGCACCGAACAAGTTTACGACCAATAATTGTCAAGTTCGTGCTGAATCTGGTTTGCCTTGAAGCTGCTAGATATGTATTTTAATCCTTAAGGCATGTATATTATTACTGGATTGCATGCCAAATAAAGATGAAAACTTTCATTCTGTGTGAAACATTCACCTTAGGAATGGCAACGGGGCGGGTCGGCCAATCATACCCCCGTCCCGTCGGGTATTTTTATTACCTTACCCCATACTCATACCCATACCCGGTTAAAGCGAGGCGGGGCCCTCGCCCCATTTATTTTTTTCTTTTTCTTTTTTATTTATTTTAAATTTTAAATTTTTTATTTTTTATGTCTTTAGTTAGTAAATATTAATATA
>CAIGRF010231122.1:38445-51556 GCA_903798235.1 Fraxinus ornus | reverse complement strand
TTCTCATTCTTCTACTAATTTTCAACTACACATTTTTCAATAAAAAAATATTTTCCATCACATCAATAATTTTTCCTTCTTTTTCAACCACATATTCTCCATCACATCAACCAAAAAAATGCATTTTTTTGAAAATAATGTATACCAAACGGGGGCTTAATTGGATGATAAGGTCGAACATCTAGGCCATCATTTCACCTAGAACGCAGTATGCAATCTTAGTTATGATTGCCTACTGTTTAGACAATCATGAAAGGTGAGAAACCGTATCATCAGACGTGACAATTGCTTTCTTCTATTTGATTGTTGCAGAGTTGTTGACTTCATTGAGCGACATCTTTTTAATTTGATCGCGATGGTGTTTCCTAATAACGACGAACTCTTGGTCGAGCTAAGTGAATGGGCCTTTCGACCTCTTGTTGTGACTTGGGGACTTTAGAATTTAGATCTTTCTAATCATTCTTTGATGTGGGCCTGAGGTATTCATGAGTTCGGACACCAATAGACCTCAAGCTCCACTGGTCAAAGGCTAAGCTCCGCCACTGCTATCGAATGTTGAGATATAAGTTGTCGAAATGTCAAGATGTGAGTTGTCAAAATATCGAGAGATTACTTCTCTATATTCATCAGGATATGTGGGCCCTTTTTAGCCCCATTTTTTTTTTGGGAAAATAAGTTTGTAATAGTAATTTTTTTAAGAACGTGTGATTAAAATGTAGAAAAAAATTTGAGTTTACGTGTAAATTATTTTATTGAGAGAATGTGTCGTTAAAAATGAGAAAAAAAATTAAATTTTGGAAAATGGGGTAGAAACAGAAATGGTGAATTTCGACAACCAAATTGTTACTCCATTCCATAAAGATACACTTCAATTTTTCTTATGTCCCAAAATATATCTTATTTTTCCGAAGTATAGATGACTTTTTAATTCTTTAGTTTGTCTCTATTTAATGTGTCCTATTATCAAAAAATCTGAACTACTCTTATTAAACCATTATTTAATATATTAAAAATATTTAAGAAACTTTATATTTTCAATTACATTAATTACATTTTTTAATTTATGTGAAAACATAAATAAGCCTATTTTTTTGGGACGGAAAGAGTATATAATTGAAGGGGCACATTTTATTCATTTTTCTCTAATTTTAAAGTCACTATAGAGCTTGCAATTGTTGTTACTTTTTAATTAATTGTTTCCTTTTGCATGGATCTTACCTCTTTTGAAAGTAGTCTATGAGTCGTTTGGTATGATTTTTGAAAAGTTCATTTTGGACCATTTTAACAAATCTTATGAAAGTGTTTCTTTTAATTAGAAGTTTTTTTAAATGAAACTGATCTAATGTAATTTTTTTTCAAAAAACACTTGGAATAAGAACTTTTTTTATAAGTTAGTTTTAACTTATTTAAAAAAAATTTCCTACAAAAAGCAAAAGTAAAATTTATACCCAAAGGACGTATAAAACATAAAGATATCCACTTGCAAAATTACGTGTGAACTGTGGATTCAATAATTGATGTGCCCGTTTGGATCCTATTATTTCACATTATGATAAGATGAATAATAATTTTTCGAAAAATGTGTGATTTGAAAAGAAGGAAACGATTTTGAATTTACGTGTAATATTATTTTAGAAAAATTTACAAAAATGGCTAAATTCGTGCTTGTCAATTGAAAAATGTTTAATTTTGATAACTCTTAAAAAAATTGCCAAATTTGATACCAAATTATCTATTATACTCTCAATGAAAATTGAAGCAATTCTTTTTTCTTTTTTTTCAATTTGTCACGAATTTCGAGAAAAACAAGTACTTCCATGAGAAGCTATATTAATGCTAGCAAATACCTAATGGATTCATTTGCTTTTATTATCTATTAAGTATTGACCAAGAATTTTGGGAAAAATAAAGAANTTTTTTTTCAAATTCCAAATAACCGTACTGCATTGAATTGATAGTTTTTATTTTTCTTTTTTTTTTTATTATTTATATTATGTTTATTAATAAAATATAAAATTTAGAATACTTTCTTTCTGTCAAAATAACTCGGGTATAATTAGTCTAAAAATATTTATTTTTTAGCTCAATTTATATTATTTAACCCGGGCTACAAAATGAGTATAATATCAATATATTTTTATCAATTTCTAAAATACTTAAATATTCGACCCAAATAATTTACAATAAATTTTAAAAGTGCACATAAGCAAATAAATCATTTATGTAAATAAGTGGGTTGAGTTTATCGTTTCAATTTTTAGACTTTAGTGTGCGACCAAACTAGACATGTACTATCTATTTGCTAAATACTCAATCTTAAATTTAGTCCATATGAAAATATAATTAAAACTCAAGGTGTTACAAACGACAACCTAGTATACGTCTCTTAAAAGAGAGGAATGGGTATCAAAATGAGAAACGACTCCCTTTCAATGATAGTCTTTATTATGCCACGTGTCATATCTCAACAATTTCAAAACACAACACTAAAATCGCATTAGAAGAAGAATGAGATCGCTACATGGATCATAGAACCGGGTCAAAAACGAAAAAAATATTATTGGGCTACCAAATAATAAGATGACCTAATTGTGAAGCATTGACCCAACAATCCCTACCTTACTTGACACATTGGGTCGTCCCGAGGTAGATCTAAATGTCATCTTTTCTTGTATTATTTGCTCACTTACCAGCAAGAGATTAACCAAAATTAACACTTTAGATATTTAAACCAATATTTTAAAACTCGACCCGTGTATCGAATCGGAAAATAGAAAGGGTCAAAGCTGAAAAAGTTAAACCGGGTCAAACCGGAGGTAATAAATAAACAAATAAATAAGTATTTATAAACAATCTAATTTTATTTTAACAACAATATATAATTAATTTTTCGCACTACCAATTCAAAAATAAATATAAATATGTCAAATATGGTTTTTATTATAAAACTTAGTAGTTTTTAATTTGTTGGATCACTTAAAAACTCATTTCGATTTTACTAAATAATTTGTAAGATTAAAAAAAAAAAATGTTCCAGCAATATATGGAATTGAATAATTTAATTTTGTAGTCATGCACCATGTGACCATAAATAATATTGAATAAACATGCTTTGTTGGAGTTTGTCAATCCCACATCAGAAGTGTATTGAATAAATGTGTTTTATTGAAGTTTGTTATTGCATTTTTTTTCTATCGTAAATGTACGATATCAGACAAGTGTTATCATGAACCTTTGAGCCCGAATAATCATTCCCATGAGGACTATTATTATTCCTAGTTTACAATTTCTACTTTTATATGACGATAACAAACAAAAATTTGGTGATTGTTGATCTAACTATTTATAACAAATTGAATGTATCTAAATACACACAAAAATCAAATTAGGGCACACAATTTCAATTATTGATTACTTTTAATTCTTTAGTCAAGATTCAAAACATAATGTAGTGCTTGGCCAAATCTTTTAACGTATTCAATTCATTTCTATCGAGTTCAAATTGATTCTATTTTATTAAGTCAATTCATATCTCTATGTGAATCAGGATACACCTAAGTTAAACACATTTAATTTCTAAGAATCCATGTAACGACTGCATTAACTAGAAAAGGTTTCTCTACACTTTTACACTAGTTCCCGAATTTCACTACGTGATCTAAACCTAAAACTCGCCTCTCGACTCGTAATAAATTCATAAGATCAATAAATATTTGGCCAAACAATTCATACATTAAAATCCATAGATAAAATCAACACATGAAGTTTAAAGAATTAGAATTTTGAAAATTGGATTAAAGGGTCCCAATTTATACTGTTTGCCCTAATAAGAAGTTTTGCTAATCATAACATAGGAAGAAAAATAAAGAATAATTATTGAGCCCTTGTTTGATCCACATTATTTTTTTCATTCTCATTCTTCCACTCATTTTCAACCACAGATTTTTCAATAAAATAAAATTTTACATCATATCAATAACTTTTCTTTATTTTTCAACACACATTCTCTATCAATTTACTATTCCAAAATATATTCTTCCAAAATAATGTGGCTCAACGTTGAATAATGGTAGTGATGGCAAAAACCCGCTCAGCCTGTGCCCGACCCGAATGAGGGAAAAAAAGACCCGCCACGGCGGGTTGTCGAGGCGGGGCGGGGCGCCTCAAACTTGCCTCGTGAAGAATAAAAAATAAATAATTTTTGGATAAATAAATGAAATTTAACTACAGTATAATTCTACTTGTAAATGTTTAATTTTGTACATTTGTTTCCGATGCTTGGTTTGAATATTGATGTATTTAGTTTGAGCATTATTTGTTTTGTATTTTAAAATTCTGAGTTTTTATTTTAACTGAAAATTTTTGAAAAAAAAAAAATGGGTCAAGAAACGGAACAGGCCCACGTCCCGCACCATTGTCATCTCTAAATAATGGATGCCAAACCCATCCCCAACCCCAACCCCAACCCGCTTCGCTGCCATAATAATGGATACCAAACGGGGCTAACAAATCTCCTAACTTTGTCTTTCCTTTCAAGTGCACTCTCTCTCACAACACAAGGCGGAGCAATGGCGATCACCATTCATGACTACCGATTACCACAGGACACCCACAATCTATACGACGTCAACTTCTTCGGTGACAATATCGAAACTCTAGTAACTCACGATCCCACCATGGTTTCACAGTGGCTGTCCGACATTGAGTCCCTCAACAATCAAAGCCACCATCGCCTGATCATTGGCCTCGACGTAGAGTGGCGGCCCAACAACCGTCGCTATCAGAACCCTGTTGCTACCCTCCAGCTCTGCGTCGGCCGCCGTTGTCTCATCTACCAACTCATTCATTCGCCTCATGTTCCGTCCCTTCTCGTTGACTTCCTCTCCAACCAGAACCACACTTTTGTGGGCATTGGAATTGAGTCTGATTTGAAGAAACTTTTTGAGGATTATGGATTTGGGTATAATGCGAATGCCGTGGATTTAAGGAAGCTCGCGGCGGACAAGTATCAGATGCAGCAGTTGAAGAACTCGGGGCTGAAGAAGTTGGCCAAATTTGTGCTCGAGAAAGAGGTGGAAAAGCCCAAAAGAGTGACATTGAGTAGGTGGGATTACACGTGGTTGACGCCTGTTCAAGTGCAGTATGCTTGTGTTGATGCTTTTGTTTCTTATGAGATTGGCAGGGTCTTGAATGCTGCTGAATAAATTGATCGGATAAAAAAACTCTCTCTCTATATATAAAAATAAATTGGGTGTTGCTGTGTACATTATTGTATTATTGACGCATCAATGGATTTCGCAATATATAATTGATTCTGGTTTAACAGATTTGTCTATGTGAATGGATCTTAAGGAGGATGCTTAAAGCCATGAATTCTGGGTTTTGTTTGTTTTATTTTGCTGAGTCTCTTGAATTGTACCTTGTATAAGGTTATTAGCACACATTGGGGTTTTCTGAGAATAAATAGTGTTAAGAATTATGCTTGTTTGATATTATATGTTGGCTGATTTTGCAGGTAAGGGATTGGGGTTTTTTATTGTTCCATAGTTACTGAGACTGGCTCTTCTTGACTTGTTGAAGACATCCTTTTCAGATTCATTTTCTGATGATGTTCCTTATCAAAACTAGTACTGGAAAAGAAACTGTATGTTCAAATCTTCAATGTTGTGAATGGATGGACGTTTTATTGAACTAATTGATGAAAAATTGTTGGTTATTGTTTTCTTGTGAGGCATGTAAGTGTGACAGAATAAGCTTTTGTTTCTTTTATTTGAATTAGCTTTAATTAAACCATTAGTAGCTTGCAAGTGATCTAGGATAGTATTAATGAAACGAAAAAAGAAGTTAAAATCTTGTCATTTGTACTGCATACCCTAATGGATGTCGAAAAACTTCATTGGGAAAGCCTTGGAACTTGATAGTCACATATCGAATACTTTGCAGGAGGCAGTCCAAGACTTGATTGCATTTTTGTTATGGTAACAATTCTGATTTAGTTTTCTTTGAGAACTCTGATTGTGAATGAACTGGATTTTTGGTGCTATAGTTTTTTCTGATGGACATGTCCCAAAAATATGTTGACATAGGATAGAGTTTGCAGATTTGAACAGAATTTATTGTGTTCTTGCTATGATATCTTTCTCTATATATAGGAAGGAACATATGTGTAGAATATCCATTGAACAATTTGAAAAAGTGGAAGTTTAGTAAAGTTTGGTAGTAATGGTTACACATTTTTACCATGCATTGCTTCTGGTGTTTAGCTGTGGATTAATTTGAAGCTGTGAGCTAAATCCTGACCTCCATTTGCCATTATGACTTACATAAATTGAATTAAGGGGGATACGGACCATACCAACAGTGGACTCAACCAAACACGCTGCGCTCACTTTCTAGTATCCAAAAATTTTAATAAATTGAATCAAGGGTGATACGGATGATAACGGGTGCAACCATACCAGCAGTCGACTCATTCACACACGTTGCGCTCATTTTTTAGTATCCAAACGTGCCATCAAGATAATTTTAACAGGATTTGATACTATTTCATACTTAACAAGAACTTAATTATTGTGAAAATAATTAATTCTTCTATTATAAGAATTGATCGTAATTGTTCTGTTAAAAGTTCCGCATCTTTAGTTTCGTAATGAACTGTAATATCTCAATGTGACATCAATGAATTGATAAATAAGTTCCAAGATATGTAAACAAATTCATCATATAATTAACGTGTTAAGTCACTGTCGCTTAGCTTAATCAGTATATCATTTTTTACATAATTCAAAAATCACTCTTAATAAAATGTTTATACTCAGATAATAATTCATTATTATACTCATATGTTGATTCCTTGTTTTGAAGTTAAACTCTCGTGTCTGGTGAAAATTATTCACCCAATTAAAATCAAATATTCAGCCGTTACATAGCATATGGGCAGCCATTTTTGACTGCTTGGGAGAGGAGGGGGACCCACCAGTGGACTTTAACGGTAACATTGTGGCTTAAAATCTGAAAAGAATCCTTACCAGACAAGCCATTTTGTTACAGTAAACAATCTCCGCCACATATTCATTCAATAAAATATTCTACACACAAATCAATAAAATTACTTTATTTTTCAACCACACATTCTCCAAAAAGTACAATTCAAAACTCTATTTCTTCGCCCAAAATAGGAGACAAACAAGCCCTGAAAGGTTCAACACGTAGTTGAAATTTTTCTAAATTTTTGTTCAGGTGCAAATTGGTTCTAACACTTTATAAAGAAATTTCTCCATTTTTAAAATTTTTTTATAGGGTAAATAAATTATTGAATCCACGTGATCATACAAGGAGGAGTGAACTCTATAAAATGTACAAATATTTTCATAAATTCTATATAATGCACCTTGTTCACTTTATAAGTGACCCTGTGACAGTATAAATTCTATATAATTCACCTTATTCACTTTGAACGATTGATTTGAACATAGAGCAATTTCTCATAGACAATCCAATAATATGACCAGGAGTTGACATTGATTGCCAGTGAAGAAATAAAAAAAGTCTAGTTAAAGGAAATAAAAGGTATAAAAGTGTACCTAGTCATGTTCCACTACGAGGTCTAGGTCTCTCACTACTAAGGAAAGGAATCTCAAAATTTTAATTCCCAGAAATTTGAATATTATGACCCTATAAAGGTAAAGGAGAAAATAATTGAGAGAATGTTATAAAGTTAAAGGAACAAAAGAAGAATATAAAAGAAGCATCATAGAATTAAAATTAAGTGTGTGATTTTAATATAACGATCAATCCATATTTATAGAGTTCAAATAAGGGTTACAATCTAAATAAAGTACTCTTTTAGAGTAGATAGGACTTATCTAAGTCCTTTTTTGAGCCCATTTTTGGAATAAAATGTATTTTAGAATAGTATTTTGTTTTGGAGAACGTCTGATTAAAAAATAATGAAATTTTTTTAGTTTACGTGTAAAATTATTTTACAGGAAAATGTGCAGCTGAAAATGAATTTTGAAAAAAAAGATTTTTTTTTTTTTGGAAAAATGGGGGCCAAACATTGAGTAAGTATCTTGATAATACTAAATATACATCAATAATTATCTCATAATTTTACAACATTTCACATTTGATGAATTTTGGCAAAATTCAGTGAGATAGAAATACCAAACAAAGAAAAAAGAGCACAAATAATTATAATAAAATTAGAGTAATAAAATATTGTCTCGTTAAAACATTTTCAAGAAAATTCAGCGTGACAAAACTTGAGCAAAGTAAAATAGTACATATACTCTCCTTAATTTCAATAAATGAAAATCCTTGATGTCTTTAATATCATAATTTTGGTGAAATATGTTTCATGTTATTGTGTTATAACTTTCAATTTTTGGTGATTGTAGTAACATGATAGTTTGATAAAAAACTGATATTTTTGTTCTCTTCAGGAGTCTCGTACACAATTTACAACATACAAGAATATTATTTTGAGGGAAAATATCTTGTAGGTTATGGACATTCCTTACACAAATGAGTACGGCTCGTTAAAATCTAGCAGTGGCAACAGGTCAAACTGAGTCGGCTTAGTCCCTTTCCCCACAAGCTCTTCCTTAAGGGCCAAGCTCAGATATTTTTTCCCAGGGAAAACCCTTGTCCTTTTTTTGGGCTTGGGGATTGGTTACTTAATTTTTGATTAGGTAGAATAAAATTGTACACGAACAATTTGTTACAAGTATAATTTTTTTTTTTTAAAAAAAAGCAAAATATTCTTAAGAAAATAACAAAGTATCAATATGACGAAATTAATATCATTTACCTAGCTAGATGCAATTTCGACATATAATTTTGGACTCAATATTGAGTGTTTTAGCGAATCCTTTATACATATTAAACTTTTTAAAATGTCTTCTTTGAGTTGGTTTTTGAAATTGGATAGAATTCTATTACCTGTAGTTAAAGTAGACTCAAATGTTACAGACTTACAGTGTCAAAGGAGGTGTTTGTAATTCACGTGCAATTACAAAAACAACGAGATATGTCAGCTTGTGACGTCTCCAAAAATCAAGTAAATCTAAATCCATTGTATCAGTTGTATCAATGGTTCTAAGCATTTGATGACTAAAATATTCATGTAATTCTAAGGTAATTTAACCTGGACCTATGTTTGATGTACATTGAATATATGAAGGAAACATAGTAGAAGAACCTAAATCAAATCTTTAATCTCTACTATCATTATATGAATTCAATAACTCATCGTCTTGTTGATCAAGATTAGTAGTAGAGGAGGGTGCTCGACTAACATTTGCACCCAATTTTAGTGCATAAATTTCGTACATTTCATACAATTCATAGAGGAGGGTGCATCAAAATTTAAAGCATTTGTAATTTTTCTTATAACAAGTTTTGTACTTCACAAATTATACGTAGGGTCCATTACACATGCTAAAGGAAAAAACATAGGTAAGTTTTCCCAATACTTTTTAAAATTTTAGTTCCATTGAATATAATACATTAGTAAACTCAGGATCATTTCTATATTTATTGAAAGTTCTTGCAATAAGAAAAACCATTCAAGAAGTTTCGAACTAGTAGAGTAGTATACCCTAGATATTATATTTGTAATATCATAGAAAAATGTCAAAAATCTTTTAACTTTAAAAGTCAATTCTCAATCAAATCAATTAAAATAGAGTCTGACTCGGTTCTATGTCTGGAATTATAAAATTCAGTAATTAGTGCTTCATAGCCTTTACACGATTTGAGTAATAAGTTAAGTTTAGTCTCACCTATGTCCTGCATCAGTTATAAATTCTTTGGATTTCATAGAAAATTGAGTACACTATTATTCAAAAGCTTGTTTTCTACAAAGTGATATAGTAATATATACTAATACATCCCTAATTCTACTAATTTTTCGCCAATATGTTTCATCCCATCTTACCCAATTAAATTATATATATGACAAACGAATATGAAATAGAAAACTACCAAAATCTAGATTAAGAACCTTACGTAGTTTATCAATTACAAGTTTATTTACACTTGCATTATCAGATGTAAAACTACGAGTTTTAGGTTTATAACGATATTAATTTACAGTATCATAATAACATTAAATATATTATTAACATTGTGAGGAAACTCAATAATTTTAAAATCAATAATTTTTTTTATACAATATCCAAAGTTGGTCTATATAGTGAGCAGTTGCACCTATATAACATTTTTTATTAATTCATTCCCATATATTTGATATAAAAGATATAACACCACCATATTTTTGTAAATCATGTATTAGCTGTTTTTTGTCCTAACGAATTTGTTAGAATTCGGGTGTGACTCGAATTCTTTAGTTGATGTGTTTGAAGTAATTGAACTCTAATTGAAGTGCACGTCATAAAGAATTCAAGTTTGGAATGCTATTGGAGTCATATGTCAAGTTATTAAGATCAAACTTCAATGATAATTAAGAGTTTGACTTGAAAGAGGACTTTTGGATAGCAAAAGACAATTTTTGTAGCATTAACCCGAGAGACGGGTGACAAAGAAATGGCGCCAAGGTGCCACAATAATATTTTGGACAGAACCCTCGGTTTCTCGCGTTTTTCTTCTTCTACTTCGTTTTAGACTCAGTTTTTGGTATCCTACTTCATCAACAACTCTACCAAGAGATCTTGGACGTCCCCTACATGTTTCCTATAAATACTAGGCTCTTTTATACAATTTTATAGCGTGANGAATGTGTGTTTTTCGCATTTTTTCTTCTCCTACTTCGTTTTGGACTCAGTTTTTGGCATCCTACTTCATCAACAACTCTACCAAGAGGTCTTGGACGTCCCCTACATGTTTTCCATAAATACTAGACTCTTTTATACAATTTATAGTGTGAGATTTATGATTACTAGATTATAGGATCATTGTAATATTTTTCTCTCTTCTTCATTATTCTTGTGGTGCAATAAAATCTCCTAATTCTTCTGCCATATTCTTGTTTTCTTTTATTTTTTTGTTCTTGATCACATACTTTATTACTTTGTCATATAACTTCAACATCACAATCCATTGATTGGTGTCACAACAAGTGGTATCAATCCTAACAAGTGGTATCAGATCAATTTTGGTATTGGTTTGTTTTTGTAACAGAATTCAATCAGAACGAAGAGTGTTTCTAATTACTCCAACGTATTTTGGTTGAAGATGTTTTTGCACAAACATTGCAAAATGTTTGTCATCCACTATACTTAGTGACGACTCAGCATCGGCAACAATTTTACTATTCCTTCACGACAATTTTCTTGTGATTAGATCCACGTGCTTAGGGTAATAGAATTAGTCCCAAGAGAAGAAGTACTAAATTAAAGTTGTGTTTGACCAATAAGTATCTTTAGTGATGGCTGAGGTGGGTAGTTTCTATTCCCATTTTCTATGTCAAATTTGTTTGGTAATATTTGCAAACTGTTTTAGATTCTTGGACTCCGTCGATTGTACTGCCCATGGAAATCAATTTGAAGAGTTTCCAACACTTCGCAGTTTGTTTAGATTTTCGCTTCCTTCTTGTATTGGGTATTTTGAGTTGTTTAGATCCACGTGCTTAGGGTATTATTTATGATCTCACATTTTATTAGTCAATTTAGCTTTCTTTTAAAACTATGATTGTAAACGTTGCTGCTATTAATGAACTGTTTCCTTTGCTACAGTTTATTTGAAGGACATAATGTTAATATGTGGTAGAGCGTGCAGATTTTTAACGCATAACATAAAATTTATGGTGTTCTAAGTCTAGTTCTTCTACTACAATTCATGCTTAGCGGGAAATTAATTTTCTCTTTACTTAATTTGTTGAAAGATTACTAATCCCTCAAAAGAATTGAACAAATTAATTTCCATGTTTACGATGTTTAATAACACCCATACATATTTCACCAAATTTGGAACCATAATCTTTAGATAAAAATTAAATTTTTAGTAGATCTTGATAAATATTGATTGAATGTGGGGTTGAAAAGTAGTTGTATCATGAAATGTATGGTTAGAATTAATTGTTAACTTTGACTTAAATTTTTAATCCATTTTTTTAGTTGAACCAAACACGAGCTTAATTCGATTTTGTTCCCCTAGGAATTTGATGAGAAATCTAATTCATGAGAATGCCAAAGAATGGGTGAAATTGATTGGTCGATTCAACTTTGATATTTTATATTTTTTTTGCACCTTTTGGTATAAACTAAAATACAAATTTTAATATAAATCAAAGTTAACAACTATTTTTAATCACATATTTTGTGGTATCCATAATTTTTCAACGATAAATTTTATCAAAATTTACTAAAAATCTAATTTTAATAATCACCAAACAGGGGCTTTGTATGCTGTATTAAGTATTTTGTAGCAAACAGATTGATTAAAATAATAGATTTGGAATTACTAGTAATTGAATCCACAACTATACTTTACTGTCACCCTTCTCTAATTTACTGCTCAAACTATATCCCATAAATTGCGGAGGAAATAAGTGGAAATGGTCGGTTGATCCGGCCATTTTTCCACATTGACCTTTGACCACTTTAAAAATAACAAGAAAATTGGGAATTTAAGAACAAAACCCAAAAATACCCTCATTTCTCACCTCACACACACGATCGAAAAAACAGGGGAAAAAAGGGGGAAAAAAAAACAGTCGGGATCCAATCGACCACAACCCCACTCGCAGTTGGCAACCCAACCACCACAATCATTCACCGACGAAATGATCTTTAATAAGGTTAGTTTTTTTTTATCGTGATTATGATTTTGATTTTTCTTGAATATTAAAATTTAGATTTAACATTTATTTAGTTTTTTGTTCATTATTTAGTTAGATGGTTGAGTCTATATATTGGATTTATTGTTATTTGTGGTGATAAAACTAGTTTGCCGACTATAAACAGTCAGCCCAAACTTATAATTTATTATACTTTTTTTTTTTACATGTCATTAATTGTTTAATTTTTACAATTTTAGATAATATTTTTATTATGTATATAATTTTTCTTTTTTTTTTCTATGCTTTTTATTTAATTTAATTTATTATTATTTTCTCTTTTTCCTTTTGTTTTATTTTGCTTATTCTTTA
>CAIGRF010231122.1:0-16854 GCA_903798235.1 Fraxinus ornus | reverse complement strand
AGTTCCTTTGTGAATAGATTAGGAGAACTAAAATAGAGGGTGTAATAGAATTATTTGTGGCAAGGAAAAATTGTGTCTTGTAATGCGTTTGTTTGCTGGGAAAGCTTCAGATTGGTGACTGTGGCCCTGCTCTGATTTTTAGTCCTTTTAGTAGAAATAGTATCCTTTTTGAAAATAAATTATAAGCTTGTTTGACAAAATTTTTAACTTTTTAAATGGTTCAAAATTCTATTTTAGTTACATATTTTATGAAATTCAGTTCACAACTTTTAAATCATATATTACATTATTTTATTTTATTTTATTTTTTTAATTAAAATCTGCTAAAGTTTTTATAAATTTTTTTTTTTGTCAAATAACTCTATATATGTAGTGACTTTTCAAGCCAAATTTTTTCTATAAATACTCGAGCTGTATTATTCCTGTGTCCAAAGAAGGTCAACTTGTGTTTGTTACGTTGGGATGCATCAAAACCTCTGTTTAAAAACTTTTAAATAATTTACTGGCTAAATATTTACCCTAAAAATAAATATTTTTTTATTGGATAAAAATAACTATTTTTTATTGGATAAATTTTTTAATCCAAATGGAATAATTTAGTCTTGTTTGAGCTTTATTATCTAAAAATACATTCCTAAAACTCATTTTTTATCATATATCTTTTCAATAAAATAATTTTATACGCAATCCAATTTTATTTTTTTTCTACTTTTTAACCACATATTCTCCAAATGCATTATTGCAGAACTCATTTTTTTACAAAAAAATGGAGCTCAAAACAAGTGTGCTCACAACCTTTTGACCACACATTTGATCTTTTTTTATTAAAATATATTAAAAATTTAATTTTAGTCCCTTTAGACTGGAGCATAATACAATGTTTATAATGTAAGTTAAACATACAAGTAAAATTTGTATCTCTAACCACACATTAAGGTTCTATTGCAAAAGTATTCAATAAAATTTGTATCTGTATCTCTAACCACACATCAAGGTTCTATTGTAAAAAATATTCATTACAATATAACATGATAAATGCCAAGCTAATAGAATTTTTTTTCTTTAATTTAGAAAAGTGCAACTGTCCAACCTGTCAATCCATGGCCAGTTCACCAGGTTTTATTCCAGTTTCTAAACATCTGATTTTTTAAGATATACCTGAGCTGATTCTCGGCCTCAATCACAGTGTTTCTTGTTATCGGTCGAGACAGTTCATTCAAAACAATGGATTTTGTGAGCACTAGAGCTTGTAATGTATTAATAAGAGGAAAAAAATTGTTTATTTCAAAAAAGAGATAACCATGGTTTCAATATTTACAAATTCTACATAGTTTCCTCCAGAGGCTATAGCCTTCTGCAAATGCACGAGCATTAGGTAGAAACTACGCGATTCTCCCACTTGCCATATGTTGAACTAAAATCTCCACCTCCAAATTTCTGAACAAACTCGCGAAATACTTCACGAGCACAAACATCCCAAGTTTTGGCCATTTCTTTTAGTGAGATGGGCTGAGAAAATTTTCTCAGCATTAAACTGAAATTTGACTTCGCTTTCGTCCACAGAACATTCACTTCCTCAGCTTCACTGCAGATAAATTTGATACCCCCATATCAATTTTCATAGTCATTAATATTCATTGCGATTGAGAATTATTAACTCAAACTAATTGAAAAATAGATATTTCTCACCTACAACCAGGGGGCAATCTTTCCAGTATTACAGGAGAAGAATTAGGATAATCAGCAGTCACAAGCAATTCCACAATCAGATTTGAAAACTAAAAGCCAGAAAGANCAATCAGGGGGCAATCTTTCCAGTATTACAGGAGAAGAATTAGGATAATTAGCAGTCACATTCAATTCCACAATCAGTTTTGAAAACTAAAAGCCAGAAAGAGAATACATGTGAGCAGATTTTTGGGTTATGAGTTGTATAGTAAAAGATCCTTAAAGAGTGTGTTACCATTTGCGTTGAAGCATTCAGCATTTTTATATTCCCGTTGCATTGAACAGCATTATATAAGCATCTAATGATGGTTCCCTCAGCACGGGAAACATTTTTCACGTGTACCACATCCACCACCGTTTCAATAAGCTTGTGGTTGATTTCTCTGATTTCTTCAAGTAGCAGATCATTAGGCTGTATTAATGTATGAAACGATGGATGAGAAGAAACCAAAAGGAGACGACGTTTAATGAAAGAGCAGAAATTATAGCATTTCTTCTATTGCAGAGAAACATTAGTGAAGTTTTTCAATATCGGACTTTTCTGGAATCTAAACATGGAATATAGGATACCTCTTTTTTTAGTATCTTGATTCTAGATGTTGCATTAAATTCCACTTGATTTGTCTGGCCACTTTCAAAACCAGTACTTCTGCAAAAAGCTGATGTCATATCATCAGCAGATATGGCCCTCAGTCGCCGCTTCATCCTTGTCTTCAAGCATAACACGTCGAAGTTCCCTTGTTCACAAGATCTAGAATCATCCGCCAAGTCCTGGCAAATGACCCATCTAGATCCACCTTGAAGAACGCTTCCAGGTTTCCTGTTGATTATACAGGTGACTGCTTTCATATCCCGTACAGAAGCATGTAATGCTTTTTGTGACATTGACTTTACCTTCAGCATGCAAATGAATTAAATGTCACATGGCATACACAAAAGTCGGAAAAAAAAAAACTATACTGATATTGGATATCTTTGACGATTATAACTTTGCATTGAACTTCTAGCATCAATCGGCTTGACATATCATGATAATGCTAGCTATATAACATCTATGTTGGACATATCAAAATCTCCTCAAGGTTCCTAAAAGTAAATGATTTATGTAACTTGATTTAAGTAATTTATCTGTTGTTTAGCTGCATTACAAATCTAGATCTCCTGCCCCCTCTTCATCATGTTTTGTCTTCTCTTTTCGGACCTTTCTTGTTATTCTATACAAATGAAAATGGAATCTAAAATCCTAAACCATAGTATTTAAATAAAATTATGTTCAACCCTTATCTTCTCCCCATTCTGGAAAATATCAAGTGTAAAATGCATAATGACAACGATAACTAACAAACGCGACTACATGATTGAAAATAAGCAATTCAATACGTCCAAGTTTGCAGGCACAGGCATTAATGGAAGAGAAAGTGTTCAAAGAGAAGAATATTCAACAAACCACTTCAACTAATCGCTGCACTGGGTCGGCTTTACCATGTGACTGCTGATAGTCAACTGGACATGTAGACTCTGTGAGCAAAGGAGACTTTCCTAACTCCTGTGAAACAGAGACAGGGACTTAGTTTTCAGCCTTGTGATTGGAGCAAGGACAGTTCAATAGGTACCTTAGTAACTTTGTTCCTCTCTTCAATGGATAGTGGACTAAAGCATACAGGAATCTTCTCTTGATTTGTTGGTAAAGAAGATGGAGTTACTGGGGTCAAGGGAGAAGGAACTGCAGATGGTGAGGCAGTGGATAGCAATGATATGGTAGATCTGGAAAGTTTTGACGACAAATCCTTCAGCTCAAGCTGTGTGGAGGAGTGTTGAGAGCTTTGAGGAGAGGCACCCTGGTAAGGGGCAGAACTCAACTGCAACAATGGTTGATACTGTTCTAATTGCTGGCCCGATGAGTGATGCTTCACTAGCATTCTTTGATTGAATCCTGCAAACTGAGCCATCTTTGCATTTTCATTCATTTTCTTTACCATTTGCTGCTTGTTTCTCTCAGTCAGCATCTGTTGCATTGGTTGCTTCAGGTTCTTCTGCACTGTTAAGTGTTGGTCTTGTCGCCTGTTATGCTGAGATGCAGTCACTATGGGATTTTGAGTAAAGGGCCTGACAATAAAATCTAAATTATTGAAGCTGTTCCCAGGCGAGGAGGTGAGCATCTGCTGAGTGCTAAAAGTAGTATTGTGCTGAGGAATTCCAACAGAAGAAGGGGGCAACAGGCCAGAGTCAAAGCCAATTTGAGAACCCTTATGAGGTAATGACATTCCTTGTTGTGCCTGGCTAGATGAATAATGTTGCCTAGATTTCATCAGACTATGTTGAAAAGTGTTGATTAATAACGAAGGATCTGAGTTTTGCAACCCTGTTGAAGAGCCAACCTGAAACTGATTCATAGAGCATCCAAGTAAGTTCAAGTTACCCTGCTGCGTTGGTAACTGGGGTACACTTGTAGGTGTATTATTACGGAATGGGTTCAATTGATTGATCTGAAGAATGTTCCCTTTTTGCTGCAGAGATGGGGTTCTAGAAGGATTGCCAGATGTCTTTAAGCGTTGATGGTGCTGCAGAGGAACCGGATTCTTGGTTCTACACCATTTAAGGTTCAAGATAATGTCATTTATAAATTTATAAACATTCTCTTTAGGATATTGCATAAGTTTAGTTTTTGGTGTCCGTAGAAAATGTAATATATTTTTATAGAATAATTGATTCTTTTCAGATCTTATTGCTGACTCTGCATCAGTTGCCTGCATCAGAGATTCAGCCATCTAACATCAGCAGCAAACCGTTACGAGAAAACTCAGAAATAAACCAAAGTAGTTGAGGCTGAATCAGTTAAAATGATAATGAGGTGACCGGAAATATAATAATCTATAAAGCTAATACCTGATGGTACGATATCAATGCTCTCTGAAATAGTATGAACACATCAGCGGAATACATTGTATTCATCAACTGAATCTGCAGAAAGAGTTACAGATATTTATACAATTAGTGAAGACAACCAAGTCCATGTTCAAACCATGCATCCTAAAACCCATGCAATCTGGGTGGGGGAGGGAGCGGGGAGGATTTGATTAAAGCAACCTGTTTAAAGACCATTACAGGAAACAAAATACAATTGTTAATACATCTCGCAAAAAATTGGTATCAGATTTGATAAGGGAGAAGACACAGAGAGTAAATGCTTGCCCAGTCGAGAGAGAGGGAAAAATTTAAAGAAATGCTCAAGAGAACATTTGAAAAGAAAATAGAGAAAGTAAGCTTTATATTGATCAGAAATACGTTGGATGAGACCATCAGGATTAAACCAATGGGCAAATTCTAATATGAGGTTCTATGAAAATGATCACATTTTATCTGGTCATTCTGGCTGATAGGCAACTTGCAAGTTTGTATGGGAAAATGAAAAAAGAATAAGAAATATAAGAGATCCTTCAGAAAATTTGAACTTTTATGTGTTTTATTCTAGTATAACTGATATTCAATTCAACAGGTAAAAATAGAAAACTCCTACCCCGCTTTTCACTGTTTTCTGCTGTAGGTGATATTTCCTATCTCCTATGAAAATCCTTCTACGTATGAACTTTTGAAGATTAAATATTTTTGAATTTGCAACAATATAATTTACTGCTTATGTTGTTACATTTCTATCAAGATATGCCATTTCAGAATACAGATTTTTTCCTTCTCCACAACAAGAGTAAGAAAATTTACTGCTTAGGGGTTGATACAAGAACTAGTAATTATTATTTGTTAGGACTAAATTATTTTGTAGAATCTTCCATCCACAGGAGGAGAGAGGAAAACTACTCACATAAAGTATTAAACCAAAAAAGATCCGGAATGGCAATCCACTTACAAGCCAACAGAGACTGCATCAGATGGTGAGGAAAATTAAACGGATGGTCTTTATAGAAAGTTGATTTCAATGGTTAGAAAATTACCTGCTTGAAGACTGGATCAACCCAATCAATGGAATTTGTCAACATGAGTTGGGAAGTGGACTCTAATACTGTTTTAAACATAGAATATTGCAAAATTAGATAGATCCATTTGAAAGAAAAAGCTGAAAATGCATATTTTTAATCATACATCATTAAATATTAAAAGCCAAATAATGGTAAAAGAAAGGAACTAGATGGGGCAATACTGTAGATACAAATTCAAACAGAAGTTCAGTTGTTAAGTGATTGTATGCACAATCAATTTAGAGTCAACGAATATATTCTAATAAATATAGCCGATGAGCAACATGTCCACTAAATCTAGCGGATTTTCAAATCATGAGAGTGATCGCTATATTTATTTGCTGGTGAAGAATAAGTTTTTCAGTCCGACTTATGAGTTCAAATTGCTTTAAGAGAAAGTAAATTCACAAGCAACCCGCATTCATTTTCTTGTGTAACCAATGATAGGATTTGAATGATCAACAAGCCCTCTCAACAGTGTGTATGAAAAGGAGGAAACGGACACAAAAACAAAAACAAAACAAAAGAATGAATAGAATCTTTGCCGCTCTTGTGTTTTCATTTTTAAAGCCTTCCTCGAAATAAAAATTCATGTGCAGTGCACGTGTAATGGATTTAGAAGTTTTCAATGTACCTTGCAAAAGCCCAAGAAGTGCAGTTAGTGATTGTTCTACTGTCTTCTGCTGATCAACAAGCATATGATTCTGAGAATGAGGGAAGGCAGATGTCAGTAACTTTGGTTGTACACCGCTAGTCCCAGTATCACTTGGTGTTTCCAATGAGTGCCGCATCTGCATAGGTTTAGATATCTGCTGCAAACTTTTCTCTGATGTCATTAGACCAGGGTGTTTAAGGACAT
This sequence comes from Fraxinus ornus, assembly GCA_903798235.1. NCBI lineage: Eukaryota > Viridiplantae > Streptophyta > Magnoliopsida > Lamiales > Oleaceae > Fraxinus > Fraxinus ornus. Next base: position 10,296 of record CAIGRF010231122.1, on the reverse strand, counting down.
TGAATTGTTCATGATGCTTCATTGTTGAAGTATCTAAATGATACCCAATCTTTTGCTGTGGTTGCTGTAACTCAAAGGCAGTATTCTGTTTCTGCTGGAGAAATGATAAGTAACCATGTTAAATTCTAAGTCAAACTGGACACAAGAGAGACACGAGAATCAATTGTCCCAGTCAAACATATAATGACCCAATCCTGACCCCACTGATAATGTAGAAAAAGAGGTACCTGTACATGCCGCTGCTGCATTTGATTACTATTATAGATATTGAATTGTGCTGACAATGGCTGAATATTTGGTCTCTGTGCTGTCTGATTATAGAATTGGTGCTGTTTTGATTGCGAGATAATATTACACGAAGTCTGACTGTGAGAAAATTCTGCATTTATGTTGGACAAAGTACTTCGTTGTGAACAATGTGCTAGTGAATTAATCGAGTTATCTGTGAAAAAAGGTACTTAAAGTTGCATGATTCTACTTAAGATGTGAAATTAAGAAATGTTAAAACTGAAGAACACGGATGTTATATGATCAGGCTTTCGTTTTTATTTCATGGAAATCACATTATAAATGATATATTGCAAAAGATATTCTGCACTTTCCAAGTTGTTTTGCATGAAGGGCTATCCTTTGTATCATGAAGAAATTCTATCCATCATATGATTTGAGAATGTTTAATCACATGGCACTATGGAATTCCTCTCCAAAAGTCATGGATTTAATAGTGAAGGAAGAAACCAAATAGTGACCTGAAGAAATTTTAAGTAAAAAGGAATATAAATACAAGAAAAATTAGCACATCATATTGAATGAATGTTAGAACCCTGTTTGAATCGCTGTTATGAACCAAAGATTATTTTTGTAGATCAAATATATTCTTCCCACTCCTTATTTTTAGCTGGATTAGAGGTTTGCAATACATGAGGAGCATTGACCAGGCAAAATTAGCATGCTATCATATCAGCTTCTAAATTATATTTTCTTGTGTCAGTCCAATTGGCAACCAAGTTTCTTGAGTAAAAAATCTGTTTGCTTATTGTTGATATAAATGTTCTCCTTCGCATTTATATTGTTCTCTTTCTTCATTGATTCATCAAGCACCATAGAAAGTTAAGCAGAAGTGTAATTGTAAAATGGCTCCCATATTAGTTTCTTAATGATATTTTCTTTCGTGTCTGTCCAATTGGCTACCAGGTTTCTTAAGTAAAAATCCCATTTGCCTCTTGTTGATAGACATGGTTCCCTTCACATTTGTATCGCTCTCTTGCTGTCATTAATCCTTTAGAAACCATAGGAAGTTAAACAGAAGTGCATACTTAATGGACTCAATTCTATTACCACCCTTTCCAGTATGTTGAGAACTCCGAAGAAATTTTTACATCTATACCAGAGCAGCAGTTACAAAATTAGGTAAGTGGCACAAATGAGAAATATAAAAATCTATCTTCACTAATTTATTCATAAAAAACTCGTCAACTCTAGAGGCTGCACGGTATTATTTTGTTCAAGAGTAAATTCTTTAAGCAAGTAAAATTTCATGCTATGACTATCAGACAGTATAACTTAAATCCCACAATAGACTGGGACCAAATGTGAAGATCATAATGTGCAGGATTATGAATATTTTTATAAGATATATGAATAAAATACTTAATTATTTAATTTTCATAGGCCAATGTTTTTATTGTTACCTGAAGCAGAGTCCATAGGCTTCCAGTTTCGGCTAATGGGGGGCATAATATCTGACTGCCAAAGGAAAATGTAAAAACTAAGTTATGAATTGCTAAAGCCATGTTGAATGATAATTAAAAACATAAATATGAAGCAGTTGTAAACAGAGAATTTCATCTTCCTATGCTATGTACAAAGTTCAATCATGCATGGTACTTGTAAAATATATGGGTGAGCTTATCATCCCGTAAGACTCCTTAATACTTGTATTCTCTGTGGTTAATAATACTTCAAAAGTCTCCCTGATATGTCCTTTTGTTCCTGTAAAAACATCCTTTATAGACTTACCTTCCCTGTGGCTTAATCAACTAATTCATATTTCTAAATTTTCCCTGATACTTGAAGCCTATCTAATTGAAAACACCATTTCTCAGTTATCCTAGGTGGAAAAGATCAATCTAACTCATATTGCATCTACAACAAAAGAACCTTAAATAAATACATTAAAGTGACGGCAAGGGACAATGATCATATGGTATGACTGAAAACACCAAAAAAAATAAAAATAAAAAAATAAAAAATTAGAGAACAGATAGAGAAAACAAGATACCTGGGTTGCCGCAACTTGATAGTTCTCCAAGTTCACTGACTTATTCTCTTGATTTAGATTATTTACGTCAGATGATGACCCAGGCACCCCCTCTTTCTTCATTCTGCATATGATAACAAGATGTTCTAAGTTCTTATCATTATATTCCGTCCATCAGCAATTTTAGGAAAATGCTTCAAACAGAACAAACCAAAATATCAAAAAGGAAAGAGAGAAAAAAATCAAAACTGAAGGTCCTCAAATTTAGATGAGATACTAAGATGATTGATCTTCCTAAAATTCTAATTCTTGAAAAGATGGACTATAAATTCTTTTAAACTATAAGGCTTTTAATTCTTGAAGGGCTACATGAAGGACAGAAAGAATGATGAATAAAAGAGATGCTAGGTTTGTTTGATTATGATTCTAAGAGCCAAAATCCTTGGAACTTCCAAGTTATAACTCATTCCTAGAGAAATTATATTTCTTATTATGCTGACTGTTAAAGATTCCAATACAAGTTAACCAACTCTTAAGGTCAAAAACTCATTTGAAAGCATAGGCAGAGATGATATAGCGGTAGCTGAGAGTAAATACTATTTCAAGATCCCGGACCTTGGGCATCTGGGTGAGCAGAATTACTCTTAAAACATTCCCCACTATCTGTGTAGACTCAAGAAAGAAATTTTCACCTCCTATAGTGGTAATTGGTAAATTACCCTCTTCGTAACATAAATTTTACATCTCTATATGGTTGAAACTAACTCTTTATCTCTCATTCTCAACATCCATATTGTCTTATGTGTAAGGAAAATTTCTTAAGTGGACTAAGACATTCCAGATGAACGACGTATGGCACGTAAAAACATGATCAGATCAATTAAAAAATGGACCATTAAAGTCCAATAATAGCAGGCGCTATTTTGTTTAGAAAGATCTCATCTACAAAAGACTTTCCAATTTAAGAAAATAAGGCAATTTTATTGATCGCGTAAACCATGTATAGTCACTTTATTTAGATGCACATCAATTTTGTTACTATGCTGATACTGCCAATCATTTCACTTTTATCAGAAGTGAAACGGACATATCTTGGTGGGTGCGGAAGAGTGGCTTCATGCTTGATGTCTACTTTTCTCCTCAACGGGAAATATCTTGGAGGACGGGGAGGGGCGATTCCATGGCCTGATATCTACTTTTCTCCCCAGAAGAAGACAAACCTTCGACATTCTAACAAAAAGTTGTAAAATGAATTTGACTGCAATTTGAAAGCCATCTACAAATATGACTGACCAATCTCTTTGTTTGTGTGTATAACATTGCATCGTACAAGGTCAACCAATCTTCATAAACAAAGAACTGAGTTACTTTGCCAAAGATCCTCCAGCACTTGAGGATAGGAAGAATCAGTTCATCGGTAACAATTATGAATTATCTACTTCTTAAACATAAATTAAATGAATAGTTTAATATCTATCAGCAATTCCAGCAATCAAACTGTTAGGTATGTGGCAAATGAAGTAATAATAGAACAAATTAAAACAGAATATAAAATACTGTTGACAAATCCAAGACACTACAAAAGTATGGTGAAATCTGGAGCTCAACAAGATACCAAAAAAGAACACTTCAAAAATCCAAGGCCCAACACGACACAACAAATTAGTCAATAATTTATTTTCCAGCTGAAAACCAGCTATCAAACTTCACCACGTACGGGAAAAGAAAAATATTACAGATGTGAATCCCAAACATGGCATAAATACTGGGATTATAAAATTAGAAAAAACTTATAATTACCTTTGCTACAGTCTACATGCACTTAATCAGAAATCGACAAAAGTCAGACATGAAATAACGGCAAAAGCAAATTAGCCATAAACCAGGCTAGATTAATTTTTTGTAATATTTACATTACTGGACAATTCAGAGCAGAAAGTCTCATCTTAAGCAACATATAATCCTAACTTGGTAAAAACACTCATAAGTAATAAAGAGAATTGAAAAGAAATCCATTGCACATTCCTAAGCTTATGAGTTATGAAGTTCAAAAGGATCTATGTCCGGGGCAAGAGCTGCCATTTACTAACTGGATCCCCTTAGGATTTTTTACACTCTCTAATAACATACAATCAAACAATTGTATTTCTTATGCGAGATTCAAGCACATGAATTTATTACATCTGCAAAATTTGTGCAAGCAAAGATTCAATATTCCAAATCAGCATCAGTTGGATTAAAATACCTCAAGAAAAAGAACACGCGACAGTCTACAATGCCTGGTGCAAAATGGAATGATGTTAAGCACATTTCAAGATGAATCCTTTTGAATTAGAGATTTTCCCCATGTAGGGGTATCATTCAGTAAAATTATAGTTTTAAACTAATTTACTTCATATAAATCAAGATGAAATAATAATAATAATAATAATAATAAGGAAAAGACTTATGCGGGAAAAAAAAATGTAAATTGTCAAATAAAATCGAATCAAGAAGACAAGAGACCAAAGCAACAAATGATGCTATCATCTAAATTAGCACCAAATTAAGAAGAATCAGATTTTTCTAAAGAGAAAAAAATTATGCATGGATGATCCTATATATTTTGTGTACAGATTTCTATACTTGTAATTCAGATCAAATTAATCGAGATGAATTACTAAAAAAAGTGTGCATGCAACGTTAATACACTTGGGAATCAATATCAAATCAATAAAAATTTACCCAATATTGGTGGCACCCATAGCATCATCGGGCAAGAGTTCTATCAAATCGTCGATGTTGAAGCTGGGTTCAATTTCATTTGCTTTTCCTTTCCCATCAGCCATCAGCGCAAAACTTATTCAAGAATTTTTTCCTACAATAGTTTGAAAATATTTCAAGAATTGTGGGTGAAAGAGGGCAAATGAACCCTAAAAGGAGACGATAATATCTAGATAGAAATTAAAGAAATTGCAAAATGAGATGCCGAGTGATCTCGGCGTGATTAAGTCTTTACTCTATCATATGTATACACACACTTATAGTATGTATTTATTTATGTATGTATGTCCCCGTATATATGCTGATTGTGTGTGAATTTAGTACATTAAATCCGAATGTTTGTAGGTTTTTGTGTGTGTATTGCTTGTTATAGAGAGAAACAGCGGTTTCCAAGAGGAAATCTGGAGAGACGATACGTTATGTCATGGGAAATCTTTAAAGTCCCTACCCCCAAACCCCCATCTTGTTATTTCTTTGAGAAACCCGCTCGCCCAACCCTCAAAGTCAAACCACCAATTCTGTGTTCTATTTGGAATGGAGCTGTTGTAGTGCAATTTCTTGATATTATTGAATTGGATCCGATGGTTTACTATCAAAAGAAAAAAAAAATGTCATATTTCAAAATATACTCTTTTCGGGGAAATCAAAGGAAAAATCCCATCCCTCGAAGTATAGATATTACGTAGGTTTGGTCTCGTAGATTTGCTTTAGAGGGATAGACGAGAAACCTAGACGTAAATAAACGTTTTCTCATTTTAATATTGTTTTAAATTTTTAAATAGTCTAAAAATTATTTAATAGTTAAAGAGAAAAAAAAAACATAAAAAGCATAAAGGCATAGTAAAAGCACCCTCAGGCGTAGGGCTGCACAAAAAATCTCGAAACTGCAAACCGAATCGAAACTGTTAGTTTGAATCCATTGATTCGGGTCCACGTGGACAAATCGAACCAAACCGCTTCAAAATTGTTTGGTTTATGTTTCAATTTTCAAAAATCACATAAAATCGAACCGAACATTCTTTAATTAAAAAAATAATTTTATTAACTTACAAATTTTAAAGTTTTCTCTTTTCGAAAAATACCAATTTAGCAATACAAATTACAACCAACCAATTAAAATAATCATATAAAGTAAATTAAGTACATCATTATTGGCCGATAGTTTTATAAGTCCACAACACACGTCGTGACCCGATATCTAATCTAAACTAAAAATAATTTAAGTTCATCATTATTGATCGATAGTTTTATAAGTCCACAACATGTCGTGACCCGATATCTAATCTAAACTAAAATTAATCTCAAATCATATGAAAAAAAATATTTATTCTCAATAATCAAAATCATAATACAACAGACTACGACAGCAAATCACGACCACAGCTTCAAAAGCCCTAACCTAAACTCTCATTTCTTAAACATTTGACGTTTGCCTGTCATTACTAAACAAAATGCGATTTCCAATCACAAATCGCTAGTCTCTTTTTGCTTGTTAGTCTGGTAATTTATACCCGAATCATCTCTTTTTCTCTTCTCCCTTGATAAGTCTTAAATCCCCATTCAAGTCATTTTTTTAATTGTTTTTTCTTTTATTTGTTGTTTTTTTAACTTATTATACACTTGATTTGGATAAAAAAAAAATGATTGTTTGTGTGCCTAGGTGATTAATGAACTTGTTTGTCGTTTAGAAAGAACGATTCTTTACCAGTAGCAAACGCATCAAGAAGATAATTGCTTCCTTCATGCAGCTCCGTCAAGGACCGAATGAATCCCTGCGTTCAATAAGGAAAGAATTTAGATACCCGACCTTCACATAACAACAGTAATCTCCACCTTCACATATGCCATAAGATGCAAGGCCTTCAAAAAGTCTCTGTTAAAAACCTAACCGAAGTCAGTGACCAAGCTCCTCACCCTAGATGAAAAATATATTAATATGGATGAGATATTGAACCTGAGGAGAACTCCTCATTCGACCTTGGAGAAACCCGAACAAAAAAGACAACACGATTCTAATCTTCATTCGGAAGTTCACAGGAGTAATTAGAGACATGAGACATTATGTCATTCACTCGGCTAAATACTTCCAGGTCTAACGTTTTGATGGAGACCAAAGATATGAAGAAGCTCAAATGCCCTTCACAGATGCAGTCCACTCCTAATACTCGAGATAGAAGCAAATAATTATCATCGGGATCATGGACACACAACGGAGAATTGCAAGGCCCTACAACGGGAGATTGAGACGCTAATAAAAAGGGGATTCCTAATTTCATACGTTAGTCATGATAAGTGACCAAGGAACGATCGTGACAAGTGGAAATGTCTTAAAGAAAGGGGAAATGACCAGCCCACAGCAGAAACCATTAACATTATTGTCGGGGACATAGCATCAGGAAGATACTCGAACAGTGGGCGTAAGCAGTATGCCAGGAAATACACCCCAACATCGAGGTAAATTCATGATAACCCGGAAGACATCACATTCGGGCCACAAAGCTTATCACATCCTCACAATGATGCCTTGGTCATATCGGCCATCATAGCTAAGGTTGATGGGAGAGTTTTGGTGATTTTTTCAATTGCGAGGTATAGTGATGAAGTGATGTGCGATGTGGTTCCTATGCATGCTGGGCACATTTTGTCGAAAAGGCCATGACAGTATGATAGGAAGGTTAGACATGATGGATTCAAGAATAGGTACAACTTTGTAAAAGATGGGAAAGTTGTTATTCTTGTACCATTAACACCACAAAAGGTCTATGATGACCAATTGAGATTGATAGGTGAGGAAGAAAAGAAAAATAAAGAAAGGCAAACGGAGAGTAGGAGAGAAAATAGCGAGGTGACTAATTGTGAGAAAAAGAGCAGAGCCATAAGTGAAAAAAGAAAGAGAGTCTATTGAGAGGAGAGAAAAATCAAAAGTAAATTGCTATGGAAAAAAATGTAAGATTGAGACAGATTTATTGAGAACTAACAAACCCCTCCCTAATTTGGATATTCTTTATTACAGGAACTCAAATACTCGTTCCATGAAAACTTATTTAGTGGGATACTACTACCCATTGACATTGAGTATCCAATTGATTTGATGCGAATGGAGAATTTGATGAGCATTGAACGAGAATCGTTCAACTATGACATGGTAAATAATCAATACCCCATACATAGGTTAGATGATATTCTAGCACGTAGTAATATTTTTTCACTTGGGGCATGTATTTTTACACATATTAATGCATCTAATATTTCTTTGAGAGGAATAAGTCATTTGTCATATGCATCCATAGGCAATTAATTACTAGTTAATGATATTCTAGTATTTTGCAAGAAATTAATTGAGCACGATAGACATTTGGGGTGCATTGTTGGTGATTTAAGGCGTGAGAATCTATATTTCAATCTTGAAATCCTTAACTATTTTGGTTCGAATTTATGGAATATGTTAGGAACCAATTAGTATCTTCTACCACTTCTCTTACACATTTTGATATGGTTTATGGTTTAAATCCGTTAACTTTGTTTGGTTTAATTCATTTAACAATTATTGTAAGTGGTAACTCAGATGGAAAACATGTGATTGAATTATATGCATCTTAAGGTAACAAAAAGGAAGTGGCATAAAGTATTCGAACCAGAAGATTGGGTTTGGGTGCTTAGGCAAAAATGGCTTGATCAAATACAAAAGAGATCATTACATCCTAGAGGAGATGGACAATTCCACGTCATTGAAAAGATTGAAACCAATTGCTACAATTTGGATCTTCATGGTAAGTTTATGATCATTTGCATTTTTAACGTCTCTGATCTTTCTCTCTTTAATGCGATTAGTGATTTCAGGTCGAATCTTTTCGAAGAGGAAGGGGATGATGTGATGCAGTATACGAGGACAAGTCTGGGCAAAGATCCATTAATCGTTGATGAAGAGCTTATGACTAGGTCGAGAGTGAAGTCAAAGAAGCTATGAGATTGCTTGTTCAAGCAACAATGGACGAAACATCGATCACAACAAGCAAATGAACTATTTTCATGTTGGATTTGAAGGTTCATGATACAACTATACGACTACATGTCAATAGCTTATGCGGCCTCATAGTTCAAATTGGGTCCACATAATCTTCTATTTTAGTTAAAATAAACTCCTGTATGATATATATATATATGTTTTTATATCTTTTGAGATTTAATTCCTCTTTCTAGCTAGGTTTTATGGGTTCTCTATAAATATGACTTATTCTATTCATTGTGAAACAGACAATTTGAGAGATTTTACTGCAACGCATATTTCTTTCTTCTCTTTCTTCATTGATTTAATTGTGAACTTATCAAAATTATTTCTTGTAGCGTTCAAACAAATCGAGTGAGATTCTTGGGTTTTGTAATAACTAGGTTAACATATTGTCGACGATTGTGTTGGTTTCTTAATTCAATATTTTTGAATCAAGCTTAAACATCGATTTCTTGGTTTTTTTTGGGTTGAATCAATCATATTTTGGTTTCATAGCTACCATTGCTACGTGGGTTCGCATCAACTTGCCAATGTTATTTCTTTTGGCAAGCGTAATAGACCCAGGTAAAATTTAAAAGGCACTAAATATGTTATTTGACAAATCATAAATTGTTTAAATTTTGACCAACTTATCTCTTATTTAAATTTAGAAACCACTTAAACTTCTATGTACGAATTGTATGTATCACGTATGGGCACAAATATTAGTCAAACACCTGTTACACCCACCTTTCCCGCTAATCTTGAGGAAGACGATGCAGAACTAGTTAATTTATCCAAAGGCATTAGGGACGAATTTTCTAGTATGTCTCCTGTGTATAATCCGATATCGGACGCAAGTCCTTTTTGGAATGCCTGCTGAGTTAGTTAAATATTTTAATCTCCAAATGCTTAGGAGTGTAGAGCTTGTAGATGCAATATAATTTGATTTACTTGTTTTTTGGTAGAAGACGGAACAAAAATATCCTATTGTTTCTGCCATTGCAAAAGATCTACTAATACTTTTGGTTAGCATTGTAGTTTCGGAGTTTGCTTTTAGTGCAAGTAAGCAAAACCTGTTTGAGATTTGGAGCCTTCTCAAAGAAGATATTTTGGAAGCATTGATGTGTGTAAATGATTAACAAGATGTTCATTTTTGAATATTACATAAGTATGAGGATATTACATGTAATTAGGTAAATGATAATTGATTTTGTCATATAATCTAACCTTTGTTATTTTTTTTCATTATATTTTGATTATTTTAAAAAATGGTATAGTAACA
>CAIGRF010231119.1:104173-117617 GCA_903798235.1 Fraxinus ornus | reverse complement strand
AAAAAAAAAAAAAAAAAAGGTGGTACTGATATTTGGAATTCATCTGAATAACTCAAATGGTCATTATGGCAAATTATATTTCGAATTTCCTGTGCACCATTCATCAGATGTTGAGGGGGACCAGGATTTATCCGTGTTTGGATCAGAATTTCGCACTCATTTTTTGAACCACATAAGATATATCCGTCTTTTATCCCGGATCAATAGTGTACAATAAATTTTCTACCCAAAAAAGAAATAATAGAAGAAAATGGATTTACTAATTTTTTACAATTTTCCAAATTTGACTCTCTTATTATTTTTTATGGTATGGAAATTGAAACATATTTGATGTGATAGACGGATAATTAGACCATATTTGGTACGGATGAAAATAAGATTTAAATTTAAGTCAAAGTCAAACAATCAATATTAATCACATATTTCATATGTCCCGCAATTTTTCAAATATACATTTCAAAATTTTTTATCACAATCTCATCAAACACCCTCTTAGAATAGCAAGCTTATGTTAAAAACTACGTACACATTGAGACTTTAATCTGATCACTTGTCGATTCTTTATTTGACTTAAAATGAGACTACCAGATTTATTACAAATTAAATTCTTTACATTTTAAGTTATTTTAAAAATTATTAGAAAAAAACACAGGATATATCTCCCAGTCAATCCGGTCAAAATTGACCAAAATTTCGAAGATATTGCCAACAAGGGTAATTAGCACATAATGTCCACACTTTTCACTATTATTGTGAAAAACGTTATTACCTTTCATTTTTTGACATTTTCACATTTATTTGCACATTTTTATTGCTCAAAATGTTATTTTCATCCATTTTTTCAATTAGAAATTATGAAATGACAAATATATAATTCTCTTTAAATAAAATGAATAACAAAAAAATAATAATTGCAACCATAGCCCTAATTTTCTGAAAAATTGCAAATAGGTCCCAAATAAATTATTAAAATGGTAATTAACACATAATATCCCTACATTTCGCTATTATCGCGAAAAATGTATCTACCTTTTATTTTTTGACATTTTCACCCTAAATTACACATTTGATTTCGCAAATCATCATTTCAATTCATTTTCATCCAAGTTCTCAAAAAAGAAATGTGAAATAATGAATGTACCTTCCTATTTAAATAAAAATAAATAAAGAAATATATTATTTTTTTAATTTCTAGTTTTTTAATAATTTATTTGGGACTCGATTGCACTTTTTAATGTTTTTTAAAAATAAAATTATAATTTTTTAATAAATTTAATTGGGACTCGTTTCAACTTTTTAAAAAAATAATTTCTAATTTTTTATAATTTATTTGGGGGGCGCTTGTACTTAAAAAAAATAATTTCTAACCTTTTAATAATTATTTGGAACTTATGCACTTTTTTTAAAAAAATGGGACTATGATTGCAATTATTTCTTTATCTTTTCTATCTAAATATGAAGGTATATTCGTCATTTCACAGCTTTTTATTGAGAAATGAAATGAAAATGGATAAAAATGATAGTTTATGCAATCAAAGATATAATTAAGGTGAACATGCTAAAAAAAATAAAAGATATGAATGTTTTTCGCAATGACAGTGAAATGTAGGGATATTATGTGCTAATTACCTTTCAATAATTTTCTTTTGACTTATTTACGCCTTTTAAAAGAAAAAAAAAATACTTTTGGACTTCAAATATTCAAACACTAAATCTCGAAGATATATTGTCAAACTGCCACTAGACTAGCCAACCAATTTTAATACGAATTGAAGTTCTAATCTATATTTATAACATTTTCTAAAAAGAAAAAAAAAAGTTGGAATACTTGAGAGGTTTGAGAACCTCAAAGTCTTCATTTTGCTCTGCCAATAACCATGGTGCTCATAATCAATCTAGATGATGGCAATGGACATTTTTAGTATACAATAGTAATATAATTTATCTAAATTCAGATCATCATCGTTCTATAATAGTAATAAGTTGATTCACTATCAGTATAACTTCTATCACAGTATTAAACAAACTTTGAATATACTTTTAGACATTAGACGGTGTGTTACTTAAATTGATGATCATCCAAACTTTAGATGGATGACATTATTCATTAGACAAAGAATGACAGGTCTACCAAGCCTAGATTGACGTAAAGTTAAAATATTGGTGGCTCAATTGCTTCGTTTTAAAGATTTGAGATGTAAATGCTCTGCCTTATATAGGTTGGGAACCCCGGACCTAATTATTAGTTTCCACGTTCTTCTGCTTCCCAATATTTTAATTTTGCAATCCCAAGAATTCAATGCGCTCTGTGTCCCACCGAAACTTCTCGTTCTTTCCTCCCTGTTCTCTCTTTCCCTTTCCTTTCACATCTCAAAGTTTTACCTTTTTACGCTCTCTCTGTCGGAACCTTCTAGAATTACAACAAATCTAAGCCCCTTTCTCCTCTCTCTCTCAATTAGATCTGCCACAAAAGTTTTGATTATCGGTAATCTGTAATCAGGAAAGAGGTGCTTTTGAGAGATTTGATTGAATTTCTACTTTTTTTTTTTTTGGTTATTGAATTTGATTTGTTCAGGTTTGGGGTAGGTGGGGTCCATGGCTCCCCCACCAGGGGATCGAACCGGAGGAGGGGAATCGACCGCCGGCGACTTGGCAAGGACGTTACCTACACCGTTTCTAACGAAAACTTACCAGCTTGTGGATGACCACACAATTAATGATGTTATCTCCTGGAATGAAGATGGATCTACATTTATCGTATGGAATCCTACGGAATTCGCTAGAGATTTGCTCCCTAAATATTTCAAGCACAACAATTTCTCGAGCTTTGTCCGTCAACTCAACACTTACGTGAGTTTAATTGCCAAAAATCTGTTCAATTATAATTAATTCTTATGTAAATGATTTTTTTTTTTTACTAATTGCGGTGTTGTATTTCAATCTGTAGGGATTTAGGAAGGTTGTGCCTGATCGGTGGGAATTTTCGAACGATTGCTTCCGGCGAGGTGAGAAAAAGCTGCTATGCGACATACAGCGTCGGAAAATAGCAACGATGTCTTCTGCCGTGGTGGCAACACCGTTAACTGCGGTTACGGTGGCTGCTGCACCTTCGACACCAGCCGCGACTCAGCAGCTGACGGTGTCTCCTTCGGACTCGGGGGAAGAACAGGTTCTGTCGTCCTCCAACTCCGCCGGTGCTGCACGCGAGTTTGTCGGAAGTACATCGGAGTTGATTGGAGAGAACGAGCGTCTGAGGAAAGAGAACATGCACCTCAACAAAGAATTGAGCAACGTGAAGAGCCTGTGCAATAATATTTATGTTCTAATGTCAAATTTCGCCAATTGCAGCGGTAGCAATGACCAGGCAGTAAAGCCGCTGGATCTGTTACCTATGACAAGATTTTGTGAAGAAATGAAAGGCATCGTAACCGCCGCCGCGGCGTCTAACTGCGGCGAAGAAAATAACATAAGATCTGAGGCGGAGAGAATAAGCGCAAGGCTGTTCGGGGTACCGATAGGCGTGAAACGCGGGAAGGAATGCGAAGGTACTTCGGCGGACTATGATATGGATTTGCAGCTGCAGCAGCCCGGCCCTGATGTAAAATCTGAGCCTTCCGATCAAAATAGCGGTGATGATCAAGAGACAACCTGGCTTAGGAGGTGCAAATCGCGAAATCAAGGGTATTTCAATTGATTTAATTAAATATTAGATCATCATCCATAGTGGAACTTAGCGATTTATGTTAGTTCAGGTACCTTTTTAGACTTTTTTTAATTTCGTTTGGGGCAAAAAGTGACTTTTACTTTTTAGTATTAATAAACTTTGTTTGTGTACAATATGTGATTTGGTACGTAATTAATTATGTAAAAATTGTACAATATGCGATGTGAAATTTCATTTTGCATGTTATTTTAATTATTATAACCAATAGAGATAAGATGGAACATCGGTGATGTAGTATTATTTTCTAAGTGGGTAGCTTAGATTTGGTCAAAGATAATGAAACTTGAATTGTAAATGTAATTTTTATTTAATTTATTTTACTTATTTAGCAGAGGATAAAGAATTATTTCAAGAGTAACAAACTATTAATTGCATGAAATGAGGAATGTTATGTTCTCTAATAGTATGTTGCTTGAAAATCCAAAACAAAACACAATATTCTCTAGCAAGATTGCATAGCACAATATTCTCGTTGAGTAGTGACACTAGATTGAATTCATTCAATGTTTATATTTGTTGCACGTGATTTAGGTCGTATTTTCATTTTTAGGAGCGTCGAGCTTACAACCAAGCACTCCAAGCTCGATCGTCGGGCCCACTCAATGGCTACTCAACATTATATCCTTTTAACGACGGGCTTTTGCCCCAAGCTCATAACAATTTTTTTAACGTACCAGCCCAATGCAAAAAAATTTGTTCTCCCCTCATAGAACACCGAATGAAGCCACTCGTATCCCTACTTTCCTTCTTAGAAAGGATGTTAAAGAATACAAATTTTACATTTGTACAGAAATGAATATGCCAGAACACTCGCATGGGAGTAAGTCTCATGTGAGTAAAATATTGTCAAAAAAAATGGGCCCCGCCAGTGTGTTTTTTGTTGCATTTCTGTATGCGTGTTTCTGTGCACACAGCATCTCTCGAAAGAATAATGTTATTTATCATTACGATGAATTATCATTACGATGAATTATCAGTGATGTGACCTTTTATATGAAAAAGAGGTGGAGGAGAGAGAATGAGATGTGAGGAATAATTGATTGTCACATATCGACGTTCCTTCATTATAAGGATAAGTAAGATTATTCCATGTGAAATGCAACTTAAATAATTAGAGAATGGATTCTCTTTTCGGTTTCGCCACAATTTACTGAAAACATTCTATGAAGGCCAAACTTTATTTATTAGAAAACAAACTAAGAAGACTGACCAAAGATTCTAACAGCCATTCTATTTAAGTGATTAGGCTTTGGATAATCCAAGCAATCATCAATAATTGAGTAAATGTGACATTAAAAGTATTCATGATTCAAGTAATAGAATAGAATACAGAAATCAGCATTCTCAAGACTAAACATATCTACCATCGTGACATAAGTAAACTGTACTCACATATGCAGCTTACATTCAAATGTAATCACGAGTAATACTGCTTCATTATAATTACAACATTTAAATAAACAGATCGTATTCAGAAAGAAAGTATTCTACTCATCTTTGATCCCTTTCAAGAACTTGAGAACATTGAGCATAGTAGGACGAGTGGTCGGGTTCTCAGAAAGGCAAAGCACTGCAATCTGCAAGGTCTGAAGCATCGTCTGCTTAGAATCGGCATCAAGAATAGATAGATCGAGTACATCCACAGCCTGACAGTTCTTGATTTTCTGGAACACCCATCCGACCAAGTTACCTCCTTCAATATCTTTGAAATCAGGTCCTGTTGGCTCCTTTCCTGTCAATAACTCGAGAAGAATCACCCCAAAACTATAGACGTCTCCCCTTGTAGTTGACTTCCAGCTCTGCCCATACTCCGGAGGAATATACCCAAATGTACCAGCAATTTCGGTGCTTACGTGAGTCTCACAAGCACTTATTAGCCTTGCTAGCCCGAAATCAGCCACTTTTGGCTCAAAATCTTCGTTTAGTAAGATATTGCTAGCCTTAATGTCTCGGTGAATTATGTGGGGAGTGAAGCCGTGGTGAAGAAAAGCTAGCCCCCGTGCAGCACCTATAGCAATTTTGAAACGCCTACTCCAGTCCAATAAATCAAGAGTCCCAGTATGGTTTCTTAGCCACCTATCCAAGCTTCCATTAACCATGTACTCATAAACAAGAACTTTTTCCTCCCCATAAGAGCAGTAACCAAACAGGGGAACAAGATTTCGATGTTTCACTTTGCCCAGAGTTTCCATCTCAGCAATGAATTCTCTTTGACCCTGTGCTTTGGCTCGACTTAGCTTCTTAACTGCAACTGTTTTCCCACCAGGCAAAGTGGCTTTGTAGACGGTTCCAAATCCTCCATCCCCAATTATGTTTGCCTTGCAAAAATTGTTAGTGGCTTCAACAATATCAACTGACGTCAATTTTAAAAGAGGCTGCTCAAACATAGCTATGTTGATGCTTAGTGGCTCTTTTGATCTGCTGCTACTTGAGAAATAGAGATTCTGATCGTCTGAGCTATTCACCTTGCTGTCCACTATTTCCTCAGGATCATTTCTACGGTCCCCATTAACACATATCCTCAACACAATAATGGCTGAAAGAGTGATCAATACTGTTCCAACCATACCTGACACCAGGAACCAAATGTTTAACAGAGGTGATTTTCGGCCAAAGCTTTTCAAAGGGCACCTTAGTCCCAAAATTCCACCACATAGATTCTTGTTCCCAGCTAGTGAAGCTTTTGTCAGGTTGCTGCATATCCCATTACTTGGAATACGTCCCTCCAATCTGTTATCAGAAAAATCCAAGAAAGCCAAATTCTGAAAGCCACAAATTTCGTCGGGAATCTTTCCACATAGTTCATTCCCTGAGATATCTAAATACTCAAGTTGCTTAAGATTTCCAATCTCCGGTGGAACTTCCCCAGTAAAACCATTTCTGTGAAGATCCAAGAGTGTCAAATATGACATGTTGCCCAAAGATTTTGGCAAGAACCCACTAAAGACATTGCAACTCAAGTTCACAATTTCAACTCTCGACGCTACAGATTTCTGGAAGAGTTCATCTAAAGGACCCGATAACTTGTTCTGCTGAACATAAAAGCCCACGAGATTTACCATACTTGAAAGTGACGCGGGAATACCACCAGTCAGTGCATTAGAGCTCAAGTCTAAATGAGTAAGCCCTCTCAAGTTCCCAAAACTACTTGGAAGTGAACCAGTTAACATATTGGAAGTCAAATTCAGTTTCACCAAGCCACTTAATTGGCCAAGGCTTTCAGGAATTGAACCTCTAAGCTTGTTATTTCCTAAGTACAAGCCTTGCAGCAGAACAGAGTCACCGAATTCCTGAGGAATACTACCTGTAAGCAAGTTTCCAGACAGATCCAAAGTGGTGAGATTAGACAACCGTGCTAAAGATCTCGGAATCTCCCCGGAGAGCATGTTGTTGCTTAACAAAAGATCCACAATTACCACACAGCTTCCAAGTTCTTCCGGGATCGAGCCAGTTAATCTGTTAAATGAAAGATCATAAACTCCGCGATGCTGAACATAGCTTGAATCAGGAATATCATAAATCTGGTGAAAATACTTTGACCCTTTGGAGGGAATATTCCCGTGGAGATTATTGTAAGACAGAACCAAGCATTGTAACTGAGATAAATCTGAGAGTTCGTCCGGAATGGAGCCATTAAGACTATTGTTCCCCAGATCAAGTGTTGTAAGCGCAGTACAGTTTCCAAGCTCAATGGGAATAGACCCATCAAGAAAATTTGAGTTCAAATTTAACACAGAAAGAGAACTCAATTTTCCGATTTCCTTGGGAATTGTACCACTCAAATGATTGTTACTAAAAACAATGCTCTCACATGATGCAGCATTTCCAATCTCCATTGGAAGGGTGCCCTCTAAGTGATTATTAGCAGCAGAAAACTCGATCAAATTCTGTGAACTCCACAGGCTCGACGGAATAACACCAGTAAAATTATTAGAATCCAATTCAAGAACCATCAAAGGAAGCACAGAAAGATAATCCGGTATAGAACCAACTATCTGATTATCAAACAAAACTAATTGCGTCAGATTACTACATTTCGCAAAAGTATTATCAATATTCCCAGTGAGAAAATTATGGTCGAGCTCAATATCTGTAAGTGAAATAGCATTGCAAAGCTCTTTAGGAATCTCACCAGTCAACAAATTGCTGCCCAAACTTATGTGACTCAACAAAGAACAGTTGCCAATCTCGGCTGGAATTTGCCCTGAAAATTGATTGTTCGAAAGCAATATGGAATCAACCTGGTTCCATTTGCCAAGCCAGAAAGGCAATGGACCTGAAAGCTGGTTCTTTTCAGCAGAAAACGTCATCAATGGCAACTCTGAAAGCTCTTCAGGCAAATCCCCAGAAAGAGAGTTGAAAGAAAGCAGCAAAACTTTTAAGTTTTTACACTTGCCGAGCTCAGAAGGTATGGTGCCATTAAGATCAGCATCAACAAGATTCAATATGGTCAAATTTTGTAGCTCACCAATGGCTTTCGGAATTGGGCATTTGAATGGGTTGTCAGACAGGTCAAAATTGCTTAATGATTTCAATTTCGAGATTGTATGCGGTATAGGGCCGTTGAAAAAACAAGAAGGCGATGAAAAAACTTCAAGCTTCGAGAGATTGCCAATCTCCGGTGGAAATTGACCAGAAAAATGGTTATTTCCGAAGTAAACCTCAGTGAGAGAAGTGAGTTTTCCAATTTCCGGTGGAATGCTGGATGATAAAGAGTTATTGGACACATCAAAAGAGGATAAAGCCTGAAGTTTAGTGAAGAGACTTGTAGAAATCGGGCCTGAGAGAAAGTTATTTCCAAGAGCTAGAATTTGAAGTTGAGTCAAGTTTCCTATGTGGGGTGGGATTTTGCCGGTGAGGGCATTGCCAGAAAGGTCAAGAGTAGAGAGTTTTACCAAGTTTCCGAGTTCGGAAGGAATTTTTCCGGTGAAGAAGTTGGGCCCGAGTCGAAGAGTCTGTAGCTGTGTCAACTCGCCCAGTCCACTCGGTAACTCTCCAGTCAATTGATTTTTCCCCAAGTCCAGAATTTTCAGTCTGCTCCGGGAAGCTATATTTGGAATTTCACCGTAGAACTGATTTGCAGATAGGTCGAGCACGGTAAGGAAGCTGAGAGAGAAAATGGAAGTGGAAATGGGTCCAATGAGTGTGTGAGTCGATAGAGCGAGTGAGACAACTCGATTGTCTTCACAGGAAACACCATCCCATTCACAATGCGAAGTTGCAGCATTCCATGAAGACAGAATTTCAGGGTTTTTCAAGGAGTTTTTGAACAAAAACAGGATTTCCCTTTCTGGGATTTCAAATTTCAGCTCCAAAACAGCATTTGAAGCAAGAAAACATGCCATCAACACCAAGAAAACGCACTGTAGAACCCTAAACGCCATTGCCATCGATCAAATTCCTTAAGATTTTACTACACAACGTAAAAAATGATATAAAAATGCTCTAGAAGAATACTTTAGTGCACATAATACAACATTGTCTATAAATGCATTTGATATAGGGGGAGATTAGGGAGAGGTACTGTTTGTTGGGAACATGTAGAGGATGGTACTGGTACACGCAAAGAGAGATTGAAGTTTGAACGTCAGAAAACGGCGTCGTTTAGTGTGGTAATGCTACTGACCAAACACATCCAAAATGATACGAAAAGTGTGGCGTTTGTCAGACTCAAAGACACTCGAGTTATTACCCTGTTCAAGAGAATCTTCTTTGTTTTCAATTTATATCAAAATGCCCTTCAAAATAGGATTCAGAAACAGGGGTTTTTTCGTCATTACATACAGGAAGGATAATGATTTTTTAAGAGAGAGAGAGAAAAAAAAGTGGGGGCCCACGGGCCTGAAAAAGAGCCCAAAATGGAATTGTCTCTCTAGAGGAAACAAACAAGAAATCATGACGCAAAAGTTGCCAAAAAGAATTGAGGGAATTACAAAAAAATCAGGCATTTAAGTTTTCATATTCAAAATTCAAGTGTGAAGTTTATTTAATCAAAAATTAGATATTAATAGAATTATTAATTATATTAACCTAAATCACTCTTTATGTCATCCTCATCTTCTTCCGTCCCGCTCATCTTCACGCGTCTCTCTCATCTTTCACTCCCTCTCTTCCTCTTCACCGGTGGCATCCTCTTCACCGGCAGAAGCGACATCGGCGAATTGAGTGTCGTCGTATGCAGCCCCAGTCGTAGCTGCCAAGCGAAAATCTGAAATTTTCTGGTAGTGCCGTCTTCTTCTTCTCGCACCACAGACTAACTTTCTCCTCCTTCTATGTTGGCAGCCCAACCTCGCACCTCCGTCGCGATAGAGCACCTCCACAAACGGTACGAGTGTCAGCGATCAAAACTACCACACTTGCAGTGGCGTTGTAGCGCCATAATGTTGAGATGATTTTGGGCGTAGAGATGGCGGTCGCGCCATATTTGGTTGATTTTTGTTTGTTGTTGGTGGTGGTTTCCATTGTATGGTGATGTTTGAGTGGTTTTAGTGGCGGTGGTGATGGTGATGGTGATGGTGATGGATTTGGTCGTGGCGATGGTGTGCTCCGCATCTTGATTTGGTAGCTACGCTATGGAGATGAGGTGGTGGATTTGGCTGCTAATGGTGGATCGAGATTTGTTGGCTGTGCTGTGGAGGTGAAGTGGTGGTGGTGTTGGATCGACTACTGATTATGGATTTCGATTTGGTGGTTGTGCTGTGGAGGTGAGGTGGTGGTGGTGGTGTTTTTCTGCCATGTGTGATTTGTTTGTGGTGGGCCCCTCACTTATGTGAGCGGTGGGTAACCGGGCGTGTAAACGCCCGGGTACCAATGGCATTCCCCCTGAAAAAGAGCCCAAAATGGAATTGTCTCTCGAGAGGAAACAAACAAGAAATCATGACGCAAAAGTTGCCAAAAAGAATTGAGGGAATTACAAAAAATCACGCATTTAAGTTTTCATATTCAAAACTCAAGTGTGAAGTTTATTTAATCAAAAATCAGCTATTAATAGAATTATTAATTATATTAACCTAAATCACTCTCTATGTCATTCTCATCTTCTTCCGTCCCACTCATCTTCACGCGCCTCTCTCATCTTTCACTCCCTCTCTTCCTCTTCACCGGTGGCATCCTCTTCACCGACAGAAGCGACATCGGCGAACTGAGTACTGTAGTACGCAGCCCCAGTCGTAGCTGCCGCGCGAAAATCTGAAATTTTCTGGCAGTGCCGTCTTCTTCTTCTCGCACCACAGACCAACTTTCGCCTCCCTCTATGTCGGCAGCCCAACCTTGCACCACCGTCGCGATAGAGCACCTCCACAAACGGTACGAGTGTCAGCGATCAAAACCAACACACTTGCAGTGGCGTTGTGGCGCCATAATGTTGAGATGATTTTGGGCGTGGAGATGGCGGTTGCGCCATATTTGGTTGATTTTTGTTTGTTGTTGGTGGTGGTTTCCATTGTATGGTGATGTTTGAGTAGTTTTAGTGGCGATGGTGATGGTGATGGATTTGGTCGTGGCGATGGTGTGCTCTACATCTTGATTTGGTAGCTACGCTATGGAGATGAGGTGGTGGATCTGGCTGCTTGATGGTGGATCGAGATTTGGTGGCTGTGCTGTGGAGGTGAAGTGGTGGTGGTGTTGGATCGACTACTGATTATGGATTTCGATTTGGTGGTTGTGCTGTGGAGGAGGTGGTGGTGGTGGTGGATGATCTGGCATGAAGTAGTGGTGGTGGTGTTTTTCTGCCATGTGTGATTTAGATGCAATGGTGGTGGTAGTGGTTCTGGTGGCGAGCTAGCGATGGTGCTGCTGGAGGCAGTGTTAAGGTGGTGTTTACAAGTGTTGTGCAATGGTGGTGTTTGAAGGCGGTGCTGTGTGCGGTGGTCGTAGTACGGCTGCTTTGGTGGTGGTCGTGGCGGCGGCGACGGTAGGATGAGAAGGGGTGGGTGTCTGTAATCAATTATTTGGTTGATTGTGACCAATAATTAGTTAATTTTTGACAAATAAATAAATATGTGACCTAAAAATTGTGACTGTAACTTACAATTTGTTAAGTTGTAAATGAGTTGTGACCAATAAGAATTATGATTTTGTGATCGATAAATAATTTGTGACTTATAAAATTCTCAATTCGTGATCGAAAAATAACGTGTGACCTATAAAGTTCTTGATTTGTGACCAAAAAATAAGTCGTCTTCAATAATTTGATAAGTTGTGGTCAATTTGCGATGAATAAATAAGTTGTAACCAATAAGATTTTTGATTAGTGACCGATGAATAATATGTGACCTATGAATTTTTTTATTCGTGTTCGAGAGGTAATATATGACCTATAAATTTTTTTATTTGTGATCGAGAAAAAATTTGTGACCAATAATTTGATAAATTGTGATTCAAAATTAATTTTGGTTAATTAATTAGATAATTGTGACCAAATTGCATATAATTGTGTCCTTACTATATTTAATTGGTAAAATATATATTTAATAAAATAATTTATTGAATTTATTATTTTTAAATAATAAATATTTGTAATTAATGAGCTAAATACCTGATTTTTGTATTTTTAAAACTCAAAACCTGAATTTTGAATTGTTGAAACTTAAACCCTAATTTATGAATTCTTCCCAAAAGATTTTCGTTTAAATTTTTTTTTTATAAATACTAAACCACAATAATAATTAGTGCAAGGCGTGGATCCGATTTTAAGCCCAATCTGATACTGAAATAGTTCAAGTCGAATCTAACAAATCCAAATTGATTCGGTTTGGATCGATTTGTATTACTGGTTTGATCTTGGGTTCAAATAAATTAACATAACAAATATCGAATTTTGTAGACATGTAATGAGTTATCATGTCAAATTTTGAATTCAGAAAGCAAAAGTCAAGTATGTTCTCGAGTTTGCTCAACTACCTAACTTCAAGCTCGACATTGCACAACAAACTTAATATTTGCCTAACGCGACAAACTCCATAAAATCATCACACACACCAAAAATAAAAACATCCATTCCAGTTATCCATAAATCACAGATCAAGCAGCCAAATTGAAATACTATTATCAACCAACAAGCGCAGATAAAAGTATAAATATTGTATATGTGTTGCTTTGGATGTTTGACCTACCACCCGACTTGATCCAATTCGATTGGGTTAAACAGTTACCAACCCAATCCGTGAAGTTCGTGAAAACTGGCCTAAGCATGTGTCATTTCGGGAACAATACATTTCAGGGTTTACTTTACACCTTTTCAGAAATACAAAAACAAGTTTGAAAGTTCACAAATCAGGTATTAAAAAATTTTAATTAATAATTAATGAATTATTACGTCAATTTATTATTAAATATTTATTTCTAATTTAATATAATTACCCCACCTCATCTCCACCACCCCAATCGACTTTCCGATCACCACTCTTGTTCGGCGATCGTTCCGGCAACTGCTCTGATTCCGACGAATATTCCGATGACCGTTCAGCCACTTTTTGGGTCACAATTCAAAGTTTTCGTAGGTCACAATTTGTTTATCGATCACATCTTAAAAATTTAAAAGTCATAATTTGTTCAACGGTCACAATCACAACATTTAAAAGTTACGTTACTTATTTTATGTCACAAACATCAATTTATTGGTCACAAACTAATAGTTTTTAGGTCACAAATTAGTAATTTTTAGGTCACACAACTTGTACTCGTCACAGTTTATCGAATTCATTGGTCACAAATAATCAA
>CAIGRF010231119.1:84319-102640 GCA_903798235.1 Fraxinus ornus | reverse complement strand
AATTAATTTATTGTAAATAAATATAAAAATAAAAATAAAAAATATTTTTAAATTATTAATTAAAACCTGATTTTTGCAATATGAAACTTGAATCAAGATTTATGAAAATGGTAATCTAAAAGTAGGGCTGTGTGTAATTTCCTCTTTCCCTAATTGATGTAAAGTAGATCGTCGAATGGATTGAGGAGCAGTTGAATCGAAAGGAAAAAAAAAACAGTAAATTGTATATTTTTTGTTCGAGCTTTGATTTGGACCCATAATATTTTTTCGAAAAGAAGAGAACAAAGAGATGGACTTGATTTTTTTTTAAAAAAAATTTAGTATTATTTTTATCATTTAGTTTATTTTCTTATTTATTTATAACTTTAGTTCGTTTAGGCTAGGTTTTTGTAGCCATGTCAACGAGTCGAGTCGAGCCACAAATTTAAACTCGATGTTCGGACTTGGCTCGAGCCAAAAATGTTTGATCTTTTTTTTGCCCGAGCCGAGCCGAACTAAGCAAAAGCTTGGCCAAAAAATTCCGGCTCGAGCCTTAGTGGGTTTATACGTACTATAAATTAAATAAAAGTTAAAATCATCATCATTTATCAGGGATTGGGATTGGCTACAATCGTCGTAGGTAGCTACAACTGTATTTTATTTAAATTCTTTGTTTCCTTCTCTCCTGCTGTTTTCTAGGGTTCGGCTTGTACGGGCCGACCCTGGGCTCGAGTCGACGTCCCAAAATGGGGCTTGGTCCGAACCTTGGCTCAGTGAGTCGGCACGGCTCGGGCCTTTTCCGTGTCGAGCCCGAGCGACGAGCCATTTTACCATCCCTAAATTTTTGTTTAAACTCTTATAAATAAATGATTAATTCGTTGTTTTTATATATTTTTAAATTAATGAAGCTTTTTTATTTATTCTTTCATTTGGTGGATTTCGGATTCGGATTTGTATTTGTATTTTTCGTTTTAATTCTTTATTTTGCGTTGCATCACTAATACAGTATGCTAACCTATCCCTAATCCATTTCATATTGTCTCTCCATCACCAAAATTTCACCCGATTCCAACTCTTTAGACTACTTACCCCAGAGCCCAAAGCGGCAAATCCATTTGAATCCCTTGAAAGGGATTCGACACATCCAATCACCTTGACATTCCCACTACCCAACTCTCCTCCATTATATGTTGATACTCCTTCATATGGAACTGTTTAAACATAATGAGGGCGTGTTCGGTAGAGATTAAAATCGAATTAAAATTGAAAAACTAGCCGTTATTGTTGACTTTTATTAGACGAGTGAGACCCAATAACGATCATATTTTCAATTAAAATTGAAAATATGATCGTTATTGGATCTCACTCGTCTAATAAAAATCAACAATAACGACTAATTTTTCAATTTTAATTTTTATCGAACGGGCCATAACAGAAGACTTGTTAAAAGTCTTCATTCCTTACCAACAAAGTTTTCCCTTAAAATCAAAAGTCTTGCAGTCTCCACACCAATCAAATCTTTTTTGCTTCACGGTTTCATTGGATGCCTTTCAGACATGTGAAGAAGCCCCGTGATATTTGACAAAAACTCAAAAGAAAACAACTTATTNATCATTTAACTTCTCAATACCATTAAAACCACCCATTTATCTTTCTTCATTTCTATTTACAAGTACATATTTTTTTGACGGAAAATTTTGGCTTATATAGGCTTACTTGTATTTCAATTGAAACTTTGTACGTGGATGCGCACAGAGGAGAAAAAAGGTGAAAAACTAGTTCACCCTTTTGCCATTTCATTTGGGCCCCCTTTTTCCTCAATCATTGAATTTTCACATTTGCATGTATTTAGAAATTGTTTCGCTGAAATTCTAGAGAAAAATGAAGAATTATTTTGATTCGATTAATTACTGTTTGTCTTTTCGTAGATTCTAAAGCGAATGAGATGTTGATTGAAGAAGGCAATATGTTGAATATAAGCTCCTAAGGTTGGTACGACTTTTGAATCATTGGACAACTTTGTTGGGTATTATAAATAATATGGGAAATAAGAAGGATTTGGAGTTAAAAAAGAAAACAACACGATCATTTGGAGATTTGACATTTGTTTGCATATAATGTTGTCGAGTCGGGAATTCAGGGTCTATAAAACAAAATTCAAGAAAAAGAAAGAAAATCCCGTGGTACATTATTATATATTCTCTTCAATTTTAGTTAAGCATGCTAAATTATTATAGTTTTTATTTACTTTCAGTCCAAAGATGCGGTACAAGATGTTTGTATGCCTATTGAGGTTGGCACACGAAATAGTACAAGAACACATGTAAAATCTGATACTAGCTCGAGGTAAGAAAAGTTCGTTATCTACTATTATTTGATTATTTCATGTCTACGTTAATATTTTTTTTTTTTTTTTTTGTATATATTAGGTCATGTCATGCATGATTATAATCCATATATGCAGAGTTAAGATTATACTCATTTATAATTTTGATTGAGGTAATGGTAACTTACCACTTATATGAATAATCAATATTTTGCTCAATTTATACTAATCTAATTTTTATTTTGCAAATGATAAGACGAGCATTTAGAAGTGAATGATTTGGTCAAAGAGAAACTACAAAAAAATAGTTGACAATGTTTTATTTATAAACTATTGAGTATTAAAATTCTCATTTTCATTATTCTACTCATTTTCAACCACATATTCTTCAATAAAATAATATTTTTAATCACATCAATAATTTTTCTTTCTTTTTCAACCACACATTATTCATCAATCTACTATTCCAAAATATATTCTTTCAACATAATGTGACTCAAACACACCATAAATGTTAGGCTTCATGTTTTTTTGTTATTGTATTGAAGTGTAAGAATGAGATCTAGGTGTTTTGAATTCTAGAATAGCACATGTTATGTAATATTGTTTTGCAAATGACAAGACAAGCGGTGTATATTTTATCAATTTGATTGACAACTTGGTGTTTTCTAGTTCTTTTGTTTGGCCTTTTCGTTTGTTGAACTGCCGTAAATGTCAATGTAATTAGATGTTTTCTTGTTTTCGTTTCACCTATGTCAGTTGATTCAATACTTCAAATCAAAATATGATCAAATAATTTTGATTTATTTTCAGCTTGTGATTGGCAGTGATAGCACAGGGATTGAAGATGGGTTTGGACAGCAAGATCTCAATAGGAAAGAGACCTACCCTCTTCATGGCAGCATCAATTTCTTCAGCAAAATTGATTGACTTCTACCCATCATTCTCAAGAGGACGTCAGCACTTTGAGCCACCAACAGAAACACCAGCAGTCCAGCACTTTTATTCAAATTTAAATTACAATAATGAAAACACAAATATTTCAAAACCAAAAATAATGTATTAAAAATCCGACAAATTTCATAGTAGAAAAATTACAAAACTCCAAAGCCCAAGATTTCATTTTGCAGTAGAATAGTAAATTGTTTTCCATAATCCGACGTTTACACATCAATTTTCACCCTTTCGCTAGCTTCCAAAACAAAAACTTACAAAATATTATTATAATTAAAATCCACTTTAGACTGAAATTCAATATCACCCTAGTTTTCATGAATTTCAAAGCAACCACTATTGTCTTTTCCAAACCATTTTCACCTTAATAGAACAAGTTTTGAATCCAATAATGATATTCTTTCTTCCTCCACCACCGACGAGATGGTTATCCCTCTTCTGGTAGTGTTTCGACTGCTTGTTTGGTGGTGATTAAGTGGAGGAACTTGAATTTCCGGTCAGCGGTGTATATTGGCGAGGGACGATGGTCGAAATTGATGTGGAGTAATCAGAGAAATAAACTGGAATGGGTTAATGAGAGAAAGAGGCGGTAATACATTTACAGTGAAATGAAGAGAAATGAATAATGCTCCATGGATAGGAGAACGAAAAGACAGGGTGATGTATTTTTAACTTTTTCAAAATGTCCAATCATATGTCGACGCGTGAACGCCCACTATTTTTCAATTTGTCTTTGAGCCCAGCATAATTGAAATTTTGCCAAGTAGGATGTGCCAGCCAGGGGTTGAAACGGATGATCAGCAATACTCTATCATTAGTTTCCATGTCTTGAAATGCTGCTATTCTTCAGTGCCTTTTAAATCAGCTCTTTCACTTCCTGATACTAACGCTACTTCAGGAACTGTCACAGACACAAGCAGATTCTCTCTCTCTGGATACGAGGCAATGGGACTACCATCACTCAATTCATTAGCTAAACTCATCCATATTCACTTACGATGCAATCAGGCTCGTCTCTTGCTTTTTGTTTATCGAAAGCGAGTTCAAGAAGTCAATTCCTTTCGTTTAGTACGAGGTCGGTATTGCACCTTTGATCTATCAAAGTGCTATTTGATAGGGGGCCGCCGGGTGTCTATTATTGACACCCGGATGGATCCCTTGATGTACATCCATAATTCCTTTATCTATAGTGAAAACTAAGTATTCAAAAATGCGATAAATAAACAATGAATCTTTTCTCAATTATTTTAGAAACTTTTAAACTTGAAAATTTAATATTCACACAAGACTAGAAAATCATTAGGAATATTTTTGTTTCTTAGCCCCTATTTGATGATTAAAATTAAATTTTTAATCTAATTCAAAGTCAAAATTTAATTTTAATCACATATTTCATAGGATCTAAAACTTTTTCAAATATATATTTCTTTAATTTTTATCAAAATCTACTAAAAATCTATTTTTAATTCCTACGACTTAATCTCCAGGATGTTTAGAGTTGAGGAAATTACATGGGTCCAGGGATTTAAACTTCCTAATTCAAAATTCAGGTACAAGTTTTATTTAATCAAAAATCAGGTATGAATTAAATATTTAAATAATATTATAATACCAATATTTCAAACCCTAATTCATTTTCTCAAATTCATTTTCTCTCACTACTTTCTCCCACACTCTCCTCTCTCTCCATAGTCCGCCGCCGCCGCCGTCGCGCCTCCCCCTCCCCCTACTCCCTCCCATCGACGCTGCCGTTCGCCACCTGCACACCTGTTCCGTTCGTTCGCACCGCCTCCACACTTGCTCCGTTCGTTCGCCGCCTCCACACCTGCTTCTCCCCTCTTCTCTTTCTCACCACCCCGTTCGCCACCGCTTCATCCAGTTCATCGATGGGATCACTCCAGTAAGTTCATCCTCTCCGTCCGTTTCCTTCTCTCTCTCCCGTCTGTTTCCCTCTCTCTCTCCCGTCCGTCTTCTCTCTCTCACACCGTTTTCTCTCTCCCAGGTTCTGCAGATCTATTTTTGGGGTGGGGTGCGGCGGTGGTAGGTTGGCAGTGAGTGATGTGCGTGGAATGATTGTCGATTTTGCTGTGTGTGCGGATGGTAGTGGGTGCGTGCGTGTTGGCGGTGGTGGTTTTGGAGGTGATGAATAGTGCGGGGAGGTTGTGGTGTTGGCGGATCTGTGGCAAGGGTTGGCTGTGCGTGCGTGTTGGTGGTGGTAGTGGGTGCGTGCATGTTGGCGGTAGTTTTGGAGGCGGATATGTGGATGTGGTGTTGGTGGTGGTGTGGTGATGCCGATGTGAGGGTGGTTGCAAGTGGCGGTGGTATGTGATCAACTATTTGGCGTATGTGACCAAAATTCGGTAATATAATCCGTGACCAACCATTTTGTTATCTGTGACTAAAAATTATATAATCTGTGACCGTGAAAAAATCTGTGACCAACTAATTTTGAATATGTGACCGTGTGACCTATAAATTTTGATATGTGACCAACTAATTTTGAAATTTGTGATCAATTAATTAATTGTGACCTATAAATTTTGATATGTGACCAACTAATTTTAAAATCTGTGACCAATTAATTAATTGTAACCTATAAAATTTTTGAAATGTGATCGTCTGAAAAATTGTCGAAATCGGAGCAGTCGTCGGAACAATCGTCGGAGAAGAGTGGTGGTCGGAACGATCGCCGGAATAGTTCTCGGAACGATAGGGATGGTGGAGGTGGGGTGAGTTTATTATATTATATTAGAATTAAATATTTAATAATTTACTATTTTAAAAAAAAACCTGATTTTTGAATTTTTAAACTATAAACCTGATTTTTAAATTTAAAAACTTAAACACCTTATTTTTGATTTTTTCCCTTTAGAGTTCCCGAATTGTGCTTTCAAGTTTTAATTCGGGACTTGGGCTCAAATTATGCTAATATGGTATCTAATAAAACATGTGGGCTGGAACAATTGGGCCGAGTACAAATGATAGTAAGCGTTGAAAAAAATGTTATGGCGTAAATAATGTAGTACAAAATAGAATAATTTGTGAACTATATAACCATTATATCAATTCAATACATGCAAATAGATTTAAAATGTATTGATTGGAAATCATTTCCTTATTTAATAGCTTAATGTTAATATTATATTATATTTTTGTAATACTATTTAGCATCAGGGTGCATAAATATCATTAATTGATAAGATAATTTATCATTTAAAGACGCATATATTGGAGATAAAACATTAGTGATGCTATATATCATTATTCTATGAAAAGCGTAAACATTTTTCATCTTATTTTTGAAATGGAGTTTGACATCGAAATTCTCACAAACAAGAAGTGTTTTTTTCACCTTCGATATAAATTTATTGCTCGAATGTAAAACCCATAGAAACCCTCCATTTCAATTAGTATTTTTCCACAAAAGTAGACACGAGATAAGAAATTTAGTGGGTTTAGAAAATTGTGAAACAATTTAGTCCATATTAGATGTGAGCTCTTCTTCATCACAGCAAAACTTTTGTACCAGATATAGTAAATTTAAATAAGTACGTAAATTCATAATAAATACACAAACATCTCAAAAGAATCGTTCTCATTTTTCCAATATCGTCAAGTAGTTTGCATCATAAAATTGATTTAAGAAAAATTTTCTCACTTTCTTTTCCCCTTAAGAGTTAAAAGATAGGAATTTCAATAATGATATTAATCACTTATATTTTTATTTAACCCTTATGTGATGTTGATATTGTGAAGAATGATTGGAGAACGTGTTAGAAAGTAAGGAAAAATAACGAGAAAATGTTTAAAATAAAAAAAAAAAAGAATGTGTAGAGAAAAACTTAAAAAAAAAAAAAATCATTTTCAAACAAATTTATGTTAAAGTTCTAAGTATCCTCCACGATGGTCCAGGGCAGGGTCGGTGGGGGGCCCTCAAGGTTAGGGTTCAACCTTTATGTCAAAGTTCTAAGTATCACAAAGAGCACAAGTGGCCAAATGGTTCCAAAACTAAAGCCTTTTGTTTTGATGAATGATAGTGACCAATCAGAGAATTTAGAAAAGCATTGCCATTATTGTTCTTTATTTATAGACGTGTTAGTTCAGTTTACGTAAAGCCACGGCCCACGTGTTTAAACCTTTTGAATAATTGAATTTGTGCAATTGCTCAATTTTTCTAGTTATTTATATTTCTATAAAGAGAATATGAACTATTCTTAACAAATTAGAAAAAATAATAATATTTATTAATTAAAGAAATAAAAATAAAAAAAATGGACGATAAATGGGGCAGGGGGATCTGCCCTGCCCTCGAATCACCCTCGTCTCGCTTTAACCGGTTATGAGAATGAGTGTAAGGTGACAAAAATATCGGATGTGACGAAGATGAGAATGACCAACAAATCACATGCACGCCTCGTTGTCATGCCTGCAAACCACCTTAAAAGTCAACATTTTTTTCCTTTTGAAAAAAAAAAAGCCACATTTCAAATTTCATTGTTTTTTTGCTTTTTTTTTTGTTCCCTTTCATTAAAGCGAGATAATAATATATTTTAAATTAATTTATTAAATTAAGGATTTTATTATTAATCATATTCTTAGATAATCTTAATTGCTATCTTCTATTAGAATTAATGAAATTTTGTAGAGTTTTTATTTAAAGTATTGAATTTTTAAATAAAAAAAATTAAACGGAGTGGAGCCATTGTTACCCGTACCCGTCCTAGGAAGAAATCCCTCGCCCTATCTCCAACTCGAATACTCGATTAAACGGGTAATTCCCATTTCGTTGTATCAAATTTTATAAACCAAATGAATCACAAATGAGAAACATACCAATTGCTAAACACAATAAATGAATTTGTGATGTGGAATTCTAGTCTCAAATAAAAAAACTTAGACAAGGCACGTAGTAAAATAAAAAATCAAGAATCTGAAATTAGACAGAACCCGTTTAAGTGTGAAAGAAAGTGCACGAAATGAATAGTAAATTTCGAATCCTCTCTTTTAAAGGAAGTAGGATATATATATATTCTCAATCAAGGGTAGTAGCATTTTCAAACGTTGTTTGAAAAGGAAAAAAGGGGGTCCCATCCTCACTTTTTGTGAAGCCATTGGTCACCAATAGATTCTCCATTCAAATAATAGGCCAATTTATAAAGTTGGATTCTTGTTTCATGTACATTCCTCTTGGACATTTGGCAATTGTTTTTTAATTACACATAAATTGGGTTTCCTGTTCTTTCATCAAGCTTGTTAGGACACGTGGACCCTTGTATTGTTGTACATGTATGATTCCGTCATATAAGGGACAAAACATACAAGGATTTAAAACCCTATGAAAAAGAAGTTTTTGACAAGACGTTTGAGTAAATTTGAGTTCACGGAACAGTCGAGTTGGTTTTCTTCCTTTAGTAGTTAGTGTGTGTTTGTTACGTGAGAATGTATTTTTTTGAAGTGATGTGATGAGAAATATGTGATTGAAAAAGAAAGAAAAGTTATCGATGTGATGAAAAATATTATTTTATTCAAGAGTGTATGGTTAAAAATGAGTAGAAGAATGAGAATGAAAAAAATAATGTGGGTCAAACAGAGCCTCAATATGACTTGAAGACATGGTAGCATACCTCAAAGAACCGTATGCTCTATCAAATATATCCACATCGGAATATGAGGGATGGATTTAAAAAGATGAAAATATTAATCAACATAATAAAAATTTAAGTTGCTCTTCTTGATGAAATTAATGTTTTAAGATTTAATCTCATCAAGAGGTAAAAAATTGCTTGCTACAAATGGTTTCACCTTTTCAAGTTACACATGATCATCACAAAAAGATGACACATATATGTTTGAAATTAACATTATATATTTTCAAGAAGTCTCTCTTCGAGATTATATATTTTTAATCATAATGCAAAATTACAATTTTTATTACGACTATTAGCCAAATTCGACCATTCCATTTAACACCATCATTGTATAAAATTGTTCGTGTTGGGTTGGTGCCTATAAATCATCAGAACTAACGAGAGCAAATAAACGTGAAACAAGAATAGAACTAGATATTAAACAATACAAGCATGTAATCAATTATATTGTACAAACACGTACTAAAACACGAAAATAGTAGATTATTCTAGAGAAAGAATGAGTGGGAGACAAATACAACAAAATTGGTAAAATCCCATGTGAAATAAGATGCAACTTTGTTCAAACATGAAGAATATCATAATGTTTAATGCAGTATAAGAGGAAACTATTGATTGATAACCACAAGATGTATCCCACAAAATGCATAGTCATTACCATTTTAAGCAAAGAATCCTTGGAAAGGATAAAATAGCTGTAATCTCTTGATTGAATTTAAGTACAGGTTCCTAAGCTTTGTTGATAAGTTATTTTTTTCCCTCTCTCATGTGTATTGTAATTAGGGAAGCACCTCAAAAGCTGAATTCCCATTTGCCCAAGATATTGTATTAAAGTCATAAAGTTATATTCTAAATTCTTCTCAAGCCATTTTGTCAACTTCTTTACATTTTTTAATCCAATAACATCGTGACATTTATTTCATGCCACATAAACGTAAACTTGAAATAACTCTACATTATTAAAGAAAAAAGTTGAAATATTTATATCATAAATAAATGGTTACGACGAGTTTGAGGAGATATAAAGATGATCCTATTCATAATGGTAGCAAACGGGTCGAGCGGCTCGTCGACTCGCGGATTTGAAGAGCCAGAGCAGACTGACTCGCTACGAGCGAGCGGCTTGTGGGCTCGTCAAGGGTTTGTTTTATTTTATTTTTTTAAAAAAAGGTTTATCTTAATAAAAAATTGATGAGCTCGCGAGCCGAAACTCAACTCCGCCCACGAGCCACGAGTTCACGGACCGAGCCGAGCTAGCCCCACGAGTAACGAGCTGAGCTTCTCCCGACTCATGACGAGCACGAGCTGAGCTTGTGTGCATACGGGTCGAGCCGGCTCCACCTCTACCTATTCATCAGAACGCTATGATTTCAATAAAATAAGTTAAAGAAACACGAGCTAAATCAAAACTAACACAACCATTTGTGGTTACTAGCTAATATTAATTAACAATGATCTGATTGATAGAGTGGTGAAAATGGATTCATGTAACCGACTTCATATTTATAATAAGGATTAATGTAATATGTACATCTTGGATGACATTCCATTAGGTTTAAAAATCGAGGTTATTGCCCCCAGGAGCATAGCTCAGTAGTGCAAAGGATATGAGTGAGGTAATCTCAGCTGAACTGACAGCCGCAGTGTGAGAGTTTGATTCCTACTTCTAACAAGGTTTGGAATTAAACTTTTTGTGGCACCAGTATGACAGCTCTTATACCATGACTTGCTGAGACACATCTCGTGATTTACCTCTTTCACGATGCTCTAGGGGCAGGGCGGTGAGAGGCCCTCAAGGTTGGGGTTCAACCTTTTTT
This sequence comes from Fraxinus ornus, assembly GCA_903798235.1. Classification (NCBI taxonomy): domain Eukaryota; kingdom Viridiplantae; phylum Streptophyta; class Magnoliopsida; order Lamiales; family Oleaceae; genus Fraxinus; species Fraxinus ornus. Next base: position 91,916 of record CAIGRF010231119.1, on the reverse strand, counting down.
TAAAAAAAATCGAGATTATTAATTGTAATGAGTGTTAGAATTGAATTACTGTTTTAACTAACAGGCGTTATGAAATGTCATGATATAAGTGTAGCAATACAGTTATAATGAAGAGCACTAGTTCATTACTAGTCTAATAATACTTGCTAAACATTTACGTGTCGAAGTTTAAACTACATGGAAAAAATCAACAGCCTCAATCTCTGAAAAAGTTTAGTGGGCTTTTCTTTCTCTTCTGAAGAAGACAGCTAGCAAAGGTTGGACAGATCTTCAAACGTGGTATTTTTTCTCATGTATGTAGAGAACCTTTTACTGCAAGTAGAAATACTGCAGAATCTTTGAACTTCAAATCTAAGCCCTCAAAGTTCCTTTCTTGTTCCCTCTATAAAAGCCCTTAGAGTTCCCCAATCAATCTCATCGCAGACAAACCAGACAAGACTTTCCTCTCAGAATTTAGTAGGCGAATACCTTTTTTTTTTCCCTCTCAAATCTTTGTCGTCGCCATGTCGAGGCTTATGGAACCACTTTCTGTAGGGAGAGTTATAGGAGAAGTTGTTGACAATTTCATTCCTAGTGTGAAGTTGAATGTTACTTACAATTCCAATAAGCAAGTCTCTAATGGCCATGAGCTCATGCCTGCTGTCATTACTGCTAAACCTCGCGTCGAGATTGGTGGAGAAGACATGAGGGCTGCTTATACACTTGTAAGTATAGCCTTCTCATATTGCCACATTAGGATTTCTCTCCATTTGTGTGTGTGTGTGAATAGGAAATATGATTTTTGACAATTGGTCTGCATGTTTATAGGTGATGACTGATCCTGATGCTCCAGGCCCAAGTGATGCATACTTGAGGGAACATCTTCACTGGTTCGTTCTTCATCTTAATTATAAAACGGTTTACCATTTAGATAATGCAACTCTATGGTTTGAAACTTTCGTGGATTTTTAGTGTGCATTAAGGTTTTTAGCTTCTTTGTTTTTAGTTTTTACTGTTTATTACTGTACACTCTTCCCTGCCAAACAAGAATTTGCTGCACATATATTCTAACAATGATTTGTGTGATTTTCTTTCAGGATAGTTACAGATATCCCGGGTACCACTGATGCTTCTTTTGGTAAGTTTATCAAAACCAAGATAGTTAATAATTAGCACTGCCATCTCAACTATTTTCAGTTCACTGCTATGTATGATCAGAACAGTGATGCACTAGATTATAGTGAAACTATAAAATAGCACACACACATAAAAGTTATATAATTTGTCTGTTCTTTTTAACACGAATATTCTATGAATCCAGGAAGAGAAATCGTGAGCTACGAGACACCAAAGCCTGTCATCGGGATCCACCGATACGTGTTCATTCTGTTCAAGCAAAGAGCAAGACATTCTGTGAGGCCACCTGCTTCAAGGGACCACTTCAACACTAGAAGTTTTGCAGAAGAGAACGGCTTAGGTTTACCAGTGGCTGCAGTGTATTTCAATGCACAAAGGGAGACTGCTTGCAGGAAAAGATGAAAACCTAATGAATAATTATAAGCAAAAATAATGTTTCTTTTTGTTTCTTTAGGTCTTGTCATGTGTGCTTACTGGTGCTATAATCTGTGTTCTATTTGTACTTGCATTCTGCTAAATCCTTTACAAGGTTTAGTTAAATATAGGGGTCCCACAATCTTTTAGGTTTAATTCTTGAAGGATTTGATGATTAATAGGGACATAGATACTAATGTTTTGTTGGATTTGTGATGGGATTATGAAGTGGTCCCCTAATCTTATGTATCAGAATAATTGAATATTGTGTTTTACCGTTTCTTGTTTGCCTTTAATAATCTGTCTTTTGCTTCTAATTGGTGAAATATTACTTTGCCATACGAGGCAGAAAGTTGGGTTTTGTTCTGAATCGGGACTTATGAATTAAGAGCATGTTTGATGTAGATTTTTCAAGAATATATTTTGTGAAAAATGACTTTTTTAAATAATGTATAGTTAAAAAGTAAAAAAAAAAAAATAGTGGTCCACGTACAAAATTATTTTAGATTTTTCCGTTTCTCAACTAGTGAGCGCAAAATGGTTGATTTGGATCTAAATATGCGATTGTAAAATAATACGACAACAGTAAACTTTCTTTCCCATAAATTTTACGTTTGGGGTGTAGATTTTTAGTGAAAAATCATTTGCCCATGTCGCCATTTCAAAGCAAATCTAAATAGTAAATAGGTTGGTTAGGTCATGAATAAGTTGAGTGCACCTATAGGCCTGCCCAGGTGGGCCACGGGTCCATTCAACCACATCTAGCACGACTGAGCTATGGTGGAAGGCGAGTCGAGAAAATTAGCATGACCCCTATGCCAGGATGCACACACAAATCGTGGAACTGGACAAACCTATGCAGGCTCTTACAAAATTCTCTCTACGCAACTATCAAGAGAACATAGAAATCTCTGTATAATTAACTTCTAGAAAACAATTAGAGATAGTCAAGAAAAATGCCAACACTCAGATGATATCTGCTATAATCAATCACATACATGTAGATTTTTACAAGCTATGTTTTGAATCTCTAAGCCAACCTACAAAACACAGTCAACGTGTCACACCTGAACTAGACGTTCTTGATTTTCACCTGAGGACGATAAATAGCAGCAGAAAACCTGATTTTGAAATACTTCAACTTGTGGACTTAGGGACCAGAAACGTGAATCTGAGTATACTCAACTTCAGATAATCTTCTGTTTACAGAAACACCACTAAGATCTTACATGAAATTGTTCATGCACTTATTTCAGCATTACACCGATGCTCCCTGCTGCAGCTTCTTCTACCCCAAAACATACTTGAACAGGTCTTTTTCTCCAATCGCATTCCTTCTGTTTTTTCCTGGTCATTCAATGTGGATAGTGAATGACGCGACAGATCTTCTTGAGTTTCATTTCCTCCAGAATCAAAATGCTGACAAGGTCCTTCATTGCACGTGCACAAAGGGATTGCAACAGAGGGAAATGGACTACAGGTAACCGGACAGAAAATATCTGAAGAAACAGAAGCTGCACATTTCTTACTCGTATCAGGTGAGCTAGAAGTGTCTGATATGCCTTGTTCTCGATGGTGAAGGACACACGGTGTGCATAAGCTAAGTGATATAGGTAATTTAATTTCCTTTTCTGTGGAACCAGGCAATTTGACAAAAGAGACAATGCCATGTCGGCAAAGAGGACAGGGAATGGAACCGGGGGTTATTAATGATTCAGAACGGAAGTTACTGGTTGAGCAAAGGTAAAATGCACATCTTATGCAGAGTTCATGTGCNTGCATGTTGGCCATCCACTTGCAGTCACAAATTATAAATATCTGATGACCAGCTGTTTTTATATTCAATGGGATATTGGGATTAATATATCACGAGCATGAATAATTCTATGCAATGGTGGGGGTTACTGTTGTCATTATAGAACAACTCTTGCAATGTTTTAATTGTTCATTGGTTGCATTCCTATTTTCTAGACATTTATCTGTTCTCGTCTTATGCTCATAATTTAGTCCTGCCAGTTACATACATAAAGTTATGCCTCATATCAAGAAAAATGCTTCTTGTCATGCCCAATCAGTCAATCTCGGTCTTAAAAAGTAATTTTGGGGAGGATATCGTAAATATTCCATTTACTAGTAACATAAAAGAAAATGGACTAGGAATATCATCCAAAAGAAAAGGAAGACCCCACATATCTGTCTTAGTATCTTAAAATCTTACATTTCCACGTTCACAAGAGTTGGAGCAGTCACAAGAGTGTTAGCTGTTGAAAATAAGATGAATATGGTAAAAAATTGACAATGTGAAGATGAACTTGTTGCCGTATTAGAATGAATAATAATAAAAATGAGCATGCGCCCTTGTGTATGAGAGGGAGATAGAAGAATAACAATGAAAGAAGGCAATTTTGTGTATGAGCCTTCTTTCATTGTTGTTCTTCTATCTCCCTCTCATACACAAGGGCGCATGCTCATTTTTATTATTATTCATTCTAATACGGCAACAAGTTCATCTTCACATTGTCAATTTTTTACCATATTCATCTTATTTTCAACATCTAACACTCTTGTGACTGCTCCAACTCTTGTGAACGTGGAAATGTAAGATTTTAAGATACTAAGACAGATATGTGGGGTCTTCCTTTTCTTTTGGATGATATTCCTAGTCCATTTTCTTTTATGTTACTAGTAAATGGAATATTTACGATATCCTCCCCAAAATTACTTTTTAAGACCGAGATTGACTGATTGGGCATGACAAGAAGCATTTTTCTTGATATGAGGCATAACTTTATGTATGTAACTGGCAGGACTAAATTATGAGCATAAGACGAGAACAGATAAATGTCTAGAAAATAGGAATGCAACCAATGAACAATTAAAACATTGCAAGAGTTGTTCTATAATGACAACAGTAACCCCCACCATTGCATAGAATTATTCATGCTCGTGATATATTAATCCCAATATCCCATTGAATATAAAAACAGCTGGTCATCAGATATTTATAATTTGTGACTGCAAGTGGATGGCCAACATGCATGAATGAGGTAGAACGGACCATTGAAATATCCATAAAAAGCAGGGAAAGGACAATGGGCATATTAATTGGGAAAGAGATATATTAATAGAGAATGAAACAACCGACCTTCGGCAGCTACTGTACATGCTCTCTCCAGGCAAACTGCACAAATCTCAGTGTCATCACCGGTTGCTGAAGACTGCAACCCATACTCTCTGCAGAAATCATTTATGAACATAAATATCATGAACAAATAAAATTAAATTACAGTTTCACGTTAAGTGTTAGTATGATCAGTTATTTGGGTACATATAAATTTTCTTGACATCTCAAATTCACCTTGCTATGTTGAGCACACTCATGAGTGGCAATGATAAATAATGAGAAGGTGGAAACACTGGGATGGTCAAATCAGAATTAGGCACCAGCAGTGGCTCAAGCCAATGACGCCCCCACATCCTCGCAACATCTATTGGAAGACATCTGAAACAGAGAATAGGTTTGTAAAGTATTGCATACAGAAGGTACATAAAATGAACAAAGTGTAGAAGAACAAATATCCAGCTGGCTTACTCATTGCAGTTCAATGCCAAACGACTGGCACCTCTCGCAAGAAGGATCTGCATAAATCAAAAGGTTCATAATATCAGACTATATGTCTATTGCAAATGTTAAGAAATCTTGATGAGGAATTTCATTTTTTTCCTTTTCCCTAAAGTTTAAATATCAACAAAAAAGAAATAATAATCACCTGGCAGCATTTTAAATTTCCCCCACAAGCAGCATAATGCAAAGGAGTGCTTCCAGGTCCTAAAAAATAGTATTTCAGAATAACTTCAAGTTGAAACACAAATAACATGTTTGGCAAAGTGGATTGAACAATACAAGCATATTAAAGTAAAACAAGATAAAATCTCACGTATGGTATTGTGTAATATTGTCCACTACTGTGAAACAAACATGCATAAAGTGGTCTCCAAATTTATCATATTATTCTTTAACAAAATAACATACCGATTATATCCATAGATGTTCCATAATGGAATGTAACAGCAGACACGTTGGCATGAAGGTCAAGTAGGAGTTGTACACAGTCGAAATATCCATTCAAAGCAACCATGTGAAGAGCGGTAATACCACAGTCAGCAGCCTTATTTACAAATTTGGAGAGAGTGCTGCAATGGAATAGGAAAGATACATTTAAAAAAGGCCAATGGTTGAAGCATTTGATCAACTTCAATTAATAGCTCTTTAGCATCTCAACAATAATGTCATGTCGCAACTCAGCTATAGTTGTTCTTCTTTAAGAGATTGACCGAGCTGAAGTTTTAGATAATTCAGTCCTCAAAGTTTAAAGAGCTTAATCAAGTAGCAAGAGGGGATTGTATTATTGATAATTTCATTTGACAAATTTTCTTATAATGACGAATGGAATGCTCCTCATATAACTAAAAGAAATGCACAGCAGAATAAAAATATCTGAAACTTCCGAATTGCATTCGTATTAGCATTATATTATTTTTTAATCTCATAATTTCATTTTTCTCTACTCTCCGCTGGAACCATGACTCTCAAACACTCCAAAGCCTGTTTATCACCACAACTTTGCACACGTGTTATGATTTTCCAAATATTTCTGGAACTGCTCAACTCGTACATCTTGCCCACAATGAAAACATGTGAAAATAGTAGAGTTTGAGCGACTAAATGTGGGNGACCCATAATTTTCATCAATTTTTCAACATGATTCTTCATCCTTTTTTTTTTTTTAAATCTACTAAAACTTTTATTAAATTCTTTATTAAATATGCCAAAAATTACCCCTTATGTGGATAGGGTTTGCTTTAGTCCCAAATAAATTTTGTAATAATGATTTTTTGGAAAATGTGTGGTTAAAAAGTATGAAAAAGTTTTGGATTTATGTGTAAAATTATTTTATTGGAAGGATGTGTCACTATGTGGTTGAAAATGAGTTTGGAGAAAAAATCTGGTTTTAGAGAATGGGGCTCAAACAGGTGCTTAATAAGAGCTGGGATGAACTATAACATGCAAAAATAGCAGAGGAACACGGTGAACCATGCCGTGTTGGACAAAAGTTGAACATACAAACACATATAAACAACAAACCTCAGTTCCGGCTTGGATTTAGTATTAAAACTATCCCCTCTTCCACCATTTAATTGAGCATTTACAGGTTCAAATGGAGCGCTTGGAACAAAATCAGCAACGACTAGTCGCAAACATCTCACGTGTCCATTCACTGCAGCAAAATGTAGAGCAGTCCTGCCGCTAAGATAATCTGCTCTCGTGACCTGAGGGCAGCCAGTGTATAGTATTCAAGAAATCGTAACAGGGTTCTCAAATTGGAAATTGGATATAAAAAAAAAAAATCCTATATTTTTCTCCGAACCTAAAGGATAAAATGTTAAAATCAAAGGTAAGAAAAAACGGTTTTCATTTTTGCCACAATATAAAAAGGGGTAAAAGGCAAATGTAAAAGAATGGATTTTTTAAATGGAAACTTACATTGCATCTGAAGAGAAGAAGAGTTTGAACAACTTCCCAGTGACCATATCGACAAGCTTGCATTAGTGCTGTCTGCAGAAAACCATTTCAAAAACCTATCAAAACTCAGATTTACAGAGATCAATCAATTGATCTGTAATTTCAAGAAAAATCCCACCTATGTTATCTCACATGCAAATTGTATCAATAACACAAAAAAATCACACAACTCACCCGATCTCCCATTAAAATTACAAGGATTATCTGTATATCCATTTTCACCCTTTAAACAAATGTGAAATCCCAGTTTACATCCCATAACAAAATTAAGCACAATTTTAGAAAATAAGAAGGAAGAAGCAAAATAGTAAAAAATCAGCACCTGTCCACAATAATTTCTTGAATTCACGTCAGCTCCATTTTCCAGCAACAACGCCACAATCTAAAAATCCAGACTTTGACGAATCAAGAACACAACCATAACCCAAAAATCCAATTACATATATATACCCAATTTTATATATATTTGTTTTGTTTTGTTTT
>CAIGRF010231119.1:16843-28019 GCA_903798235.1 Fraxinus ornus | reverse complement strand
GGGGAGGGGGAGAGAGAAGTGGCTGAAAAAATAGGGTTAGACTTTTTATATTACCTGAGTTTTGAAAAATAAAGTTTGGTCCCTGATTTTTGAATTCTAAACTTCAAATCCCTGATTTTTTATAATTTTCCAATTTGAGGCCCCTTTTAAATTGGGCCCGAGGCACCGGCCTCATTTACCTCTTCCCAAAATCGGGCCTGGCAACAGACTTTGTGACCACCTAGTGTAATCATGCCCTTGGAAATGACCTTATAAGTTAATGTTTCTATGTCAATGATTTTGCTGTGTACTAACTGGATGATTGCAAATCGTTGTAGGTACGGGAAGCTCAATTGTCGCAGTACAATTATTTATTGGTTGTCGGTGAGAAAGAAGTTGCAACTGAACAGGTTAGACATTGATTGACTGTTGAATGTTGAAAGCATCAAGTATACATGCGTTTACTTTGTGAAGTTCTTATCCGCTTGATTTCTTGTAGGTCGCCGTGGGAGTGAGACACAATAATGATTCTACCATGAAGAGCGTCAATATTTTTCTGGCAGAACAGCTTTCTTCTGAGGGACTGTTAAAAGACTTCAAGGATGCAGTGGCAGCCTTCCGGTAGCAGTCTATATAGTTTTACAGGACCGAATATTGGAAAGCAAAGCCTACGTGTGAATTTTAAAATTTGATTTTTTATTGGAAGCAAAAATGAAAGTTCGAGAGAAAGAACATGGAAACAACTCATTTCTTCATTTTTCCATGTTCATGTTACAATTAAATTTGCCAAGTGAAATTTCATTTTTACTTGGCAAAAGCATTGTTTTCTTGCATCTATCTGGGTATTGAAATGTTTTTCTGCTAAGTCGTTTCTTCTGTCTTGCAAGTTATGAATCTTATAATGTGCCTTGGCTTAGTTTGCGGTAAATACTTAGTACGCCAAGAATTCGTAAATTCTAAGATGCCATTCCATGAGAATAAAATTACCAGGAACAAGATCAAGAAGAACGAAGCATCAAATTTTATTGAATTTTAAGAGATGGAAATATCATATTAACATCAATTTATAACGTCCTTAAATTTATGTCATTAGATTACACTTGCAAGAAGCTTTGACAGGCTAGAATCCAGAAGAAAAGATGATAGTAAGACAAACACCAATTGAAGTACAAACAAAAGCAGCTACAAAATAGTTGAGGAAGAACCGAAAACAAAATGATTAAATAACCAAACATCTGTACATAGTTATATGCCAGGTTCCCTTCCCTGAAGCTAGCAATAGAGCTAACCATGTTATTTCCACATATAGTTTATGCTGTCATCAAGATCACTGTTAAAAAACCCATTTTCCGTGGACTCGTGGGCAATGTCTTGTACCATTTCCTCTGATAAATGAAGATTCTGTGGCAAATCTGATGATTTATGGCTAAATGAGAAATTATTTGAAGCAGAGTGGAAACTGTTGCTTCTGCTTGGTGGGTGTCCAACAACACTGCCTTGTCCATTTGCAGACGGAGTAGTTGCAGCTGAAGGGCTGTTTCTAAACCCGAGTCCATCCCGACCTGCACCCTGAATCGAAAGGGACTGCTGTTGAACCCCGCCCCTACCATTGTTATTGTTCATATCCTGCAACAATTGCTGGATTGTTTGCTGTTGTGACATTTGGCTCCCGAGAGATGGCTGGGGTTGATTTTGCAGTAGTAAACCATTACCACTTAATGAATGCTGCAGCCCTTGCTGCTGCTGCTGCTGTGACACATGGGAACTCGAGAAGCCACTACCAGGTACATTCTGCAACCCAGAAATTGATGAAGTCAGAGCTTGGCTGGAATAACTGAAGGAAGATGACGCCTCCTGTTGAATTGAATTGTGGGTTGAATTTATTGAGTTCTGCCTCATCAGCAAATTTTGATTGCTTGTCAATGCAAGAGCAGCCTGCGCTGAGCCACTCAAAGCTCCTCGACCAACCATACGTTGGTTATTATTCATTTGACTGTTGGTTCCTGGATTCAATGCCATTACCTTATTTAGTGCATTGGAATCAGATGGCATACCCTGAACACCTCCTATCTGCTCCATCTCTTGCATCTCAATCTTCGGCACAGTGGCGTGTTGTGGAAAATTTTTCAAGCCCTCTGCAAATGAACATTGCTATTATATCGTGCTGAATTATATTAATGGCCATCCAGACATTATTTCGTGCTCTTAAAAACATGGATAGATTGGGTTCAGGAAGACTAAATCTTTAGTGACACTCAAGCTACAAAAAAGCACGTCTTTGTGTAGATCTATGCATTCAATAAATCCCATCAACGTTCCATTATACATGCAAATTTTGCAAATGGATCGTGGGTTATTTGAGGTAAAGTTCCATTCGCAGTAGCTATCTTTCGTATCAATCATGTAACTTTAATTTGATTTCAATCGTGTAACTATAATTCAATTTGATTTCAATTATGGCAACTTTCCAATTCCATTGACAAAAACTGATGTACACGTAACTGTTAGTTGTTGAAGTGAAGTATGTACAAATATAGTAATATAAGCTCATGTTTGGTGGGAGATTAAAATCAAATTTTTAGTAGATTTTGATAAAAGTTGATGAAATGAGTAATTGAAACGTTGTGATTTCCATAAAATATGTGGTTAAAATTAATTATTGACTTTGACTTAGATTAAAATCTAGATTTTAATTTGTACCAAACAGGGGTTAAATGATGGGATTCATTTATTGACTATCGGTTCAATGATTTTTGCCAATCTAAATGAAGGAATTGGATAGAGTTACTCCACTGAAATCAAATTAAGTATAGCTACTCAATCGAATAAAATTAAAATACAATTACCTGAGTGACACTAGAGTAAAGTATAGTTACCGCAAATGGATATTACCCGTTATTTGAGTACGAAACCAGTAGGAACACAATAATTACCAATTGGCCCAACTTTTTGTTCTCTGCAGAAATCCATCAGTTTTTTCATGCTATTGACAACCTCAGCAATCTGTTCACAGCAAACAACTATGAGACACCTTGGAGAAAAGTATGAACAACGGGCCAATGCATGTTAAAAGTTTTATAAAAGATCAAAACATACCTGAAGGCACCGAACATATCTTTTGGAAAATCCCAAATCATTAAGTGATTGTAGCTCCAAACTCTTGGCAAGCTGACGTCCAGCCGTTACAACCCTGGAAAAAGTAGGTCTCGAAATGGTTTCATACAAGAAATGTATAAGAAGTCACAAACAGCTTTCAGTCAAATAGTAATTTTCAATTCAGCAAGTCGAGTGCATCATTATGAAGCTAGGGACCAAAATGTAACAGCAAGCTAGGAGTTTCTTCAGGGGTTACAAAGGTACTCAAGTCCTCCCTGAACCTCTGGACATGCAAAAGCACTTGAGGACTGCAATACAAGGCCAAGTAACAAAACAAATTCCTGAACCTTCATAGATTGGATTTTGTTATTTAAATATTGAGGTGATAGTCTTCTTGATTCTTTGCTTTTCAATGAACAATAAAACGTGATAGGTAAATTCAAAAGGCGTTGCTGTGGTCACAGCCCCTTTAAAGCAAACAGATAGTCACAATAATAAAAAAGTGAGGTGTCAATATAAAATTCAGCATAAAATAAACACCACATAAACTAATAAATGTGATTTTTCGACGTTTGAAGTCTGGAGGTAATTAGCTATTCTTAGATTTTATAACCCTATTGATGACGCAAATATTCCAAACGTAGAATACACAGCGAGAATTGCAACATAAAAGCTGTGACGTTAAACATAGACCGCTGAAAATTTAATCGATTAAAATTGACAACAAAATCAGTAGCAAGAGCATGCATAATCAAGATGGACTTTAAAGTCCAGTTCAAAGGTCTAGTAAAAGAACTCTGCTGAGTTCTTAAATCCCGTGGACAATCAACTTTCTGGATGACCGATTTTTGCTCATTCCAATGAAGAATTTTATTACACTTAATTAATCAGTGAGCAGGAGATTGCTTTTCGTTAGCAGACATTGAACCAAGAGGGGGAATAAAGGAAACAAATGAATTGGTCTAAACTAAAAAAGAAATTGCGGACTAGTAGAGTAGATTTTTTTTCACTTACATAACACTGTTTGCCTGTAAATCAGGTTGAGAAATGCCATCAGGTCCACTTTCAGAAATTGTACTTTGGCATTTCTGCGCAACTTGCAGCAATTGATTTACCTGCAGGAGAAGTGCATTTTAGAAGTTCCACATACACAATGTAACACGCTGTACTTGTATCGAATAACTTTATGCTAAACAAGTGACATTGCCCATTAAAAAGTGTTGCTTTAATCTTGTAGTTGTTGCTGTGGGTGAGTTTTTCCTCTATATCTCAAACATAGTCTTTCCATTCTTAATGAACAAAACAAAAAATGAGTCAATACTTTCAGAACTTCTATATTGAAACTGTGACATCCCCAATGACTACTATGCCATTTTACTGAATGGTGCACGGAGTTAGCTAGGCTAACACAAGCAGGGAATTGATTAGCCAGAGCAGCATTTAGCATCAAAATTCCTTCTTGACTGTGAATGAGGGAAAGAATATTGGGTAAAATATTTCCTTTTTTCAAAAAAATAAACTTAATAAAAATGCAATTGGAAAAAACACATTATTTAAATTCACGTGAAAATTTGCGCAACAAAGTCATATATTGACAAATAACTGAAGTAAATAGGAATGAAGCTTAACTGGTGCAACATGATGTAAAAAGACTTTTTTCCATACAAAGATAAGAAACAGTTGAATTATAAGAGATCAACCAGCAAACAGTCAGTCAAGTATGCATTTACCTGTGGTGCTACCAATCTACGAGAAAGAAGTTCCTCATGACGCCGTGCACAAAATTCCCAAGATAATATCTAAACAAGGTACGCGATTGGTCAAAGATCAATGCAATCAGTGCATAGCAGTAACAGTGCTTCCTAGTGATTAGCGTTCACATATTACCTTTAAATCGGGGCTAAAAATGATACGAAGCTGACCCTCGCGAACCACACGGAGTTGCTCATATATGCTTTCTTGAACTGCCTTTGCATACTCAAGCATCATCATTCCTGAAGGAAATCTACATTCACGAGGCAAGTCCAAAAACAAGAGCTCATCGATGACACCACTGCCAAATTTGATTTCGTTAAGTCTGGGGAGTACTTCAACAGTCGCCTCTGTTAAAACCCACAGAACAAGTTCGAACATGAGCTAACTTGACTAAAAGAGCATTCTATTATTTTACAATTAGTTCATGTTAACCTTAAGATCTTTAGATTTCAAATTACTCCAAAGTTTTATCAAACAATTTATAATCTCATCTACTAAAACCATGACATCTCAGAATAACATACTCCAGGAAACCAAATCTTGTATTCTTGGCTATATCTTGAAAGCTCATCCAAGACAAAAATAAATAGTCAAATACGTGGAGCCTTAAGCATAACCTTGATGTGAATCTAGAGTGATAGGAGCAGTGTTTGATACACAGCATCCTATAAGAAACCCTTTTAAGGCCCCCAATTGAGATTTCAATCTCAATTCAATGCAAACAAATGAGCCCGTTTGTCAAAGCTTATGAGCAATTATAAGTTGGTTAAACTCTATTTTATCCACAATTCATAGGATATTTTCTTCATTAATCACTCCAGATTCTTTCATTTCCATGTAAAGATAATTTCATTCACGAGTCCGTTCCCCCCATCCGCCAAATACGGATACGCCCCCATGGGATTTGGCAATATTGTTATTCAATTCAATAATGAGTACCGTTTTACAACCTCCTTTTTAACCCCACATTCCTTGGGACTAATAATTCATCAGGAGCCACCTTTAAATCCGAAGGTTTCATCTCGGAACGGAAGGAGATAATGAAACCTCGAAGATAAGGATGCGAAAGCTCACTGCTTATAAGCAATTAATTATATACTTTGACAAACATGCATTGAATCTTCCTAATGGAATAGGCAAGTAACCAACGACTTAATAGGAAACCTATATCTCCTTACCCATCAAGGATTTTATATGGGTAAACGGAAGAGTAAATTACAGAAACAATAGTAAATGAAATAGTCTAGATTATAACATAGTAGCACATCACAATTGACATCTCTCACGGTTGGACAAAAGAACACTGAACACAAAATCGAACATACAGGATTTCAAAACAAAAAAAACACGACTCACCAAATCCCCTCCCAGATTTTGAACCACAAATGTCGCACTGCCATGCATCCTGACAAAAAAGAAACAACAACCGCAGGTTAAGAAATTATGCATTTGAAAAGTTCCAGCTTTGAAAAAACTAGAGCGGGGAAAGCAGATATTGCATAAATTAGATGAAAATCAAATCCATCCAATTCCTGGAGAAAAGATTTATCACGAATTGAGTAAAATTGATTACTATCCAAAACAATTAGTCAATTACCATTGCTGCCTGCGGAAACACCCCGAGCGAATGATTCCCAACGTTATTGTACAAGGATAGACACCACCTCTTCTTTGCACGTGGAGAGTAGTACTCAGCAACAAATTTTTTCCAATAGGCAATAGTGTTATCCTACAAGGTGTGGGTGCATAAATAACTATCATGTGATAACAAAAATTCCAACCTTACATTGGAATGAAGAAAGGAAAAAATAAAAGTCTAAACATGCTTTTTATAAGTTTCTTTCAGATGATAATAAATGAGGAAAAAACATATAAGATTTGGACAAAACATTGTTACTAGATCATGAAAAAACTAGTAACATACTCACAGGAGGCCTCTGTCTCTGATGATACAGGTATTGCATTAGCCGACGTGAGCATACACCACCATCATAAGGGCGCTTCACGGAAGATGCGGGCTGCATTCCCTGTTGTTGAAGCTGCTGTCTTAGCTGCAGCTGCAGCTGCTGCTGCTGCTGCTGCTGTTGCTGTTGCTGCAACAACTGAACCCTCTGCATTGGTGGCATGGACTGTAGGAGATGTTGCTGCTGTTGCTGTTGCCGAAGTCTCTGCTGCTGAATCAAAGCTTGCAACTGCGGGTTTGAGTTTTGTAAGTGCATTGAATCTTGTCTCTGCAACAGTTGCTGCAGAACCTGTTGTTGTACAATATCTTCCTGCTTGATGTCCAAGCGAGGTTTCTTTTGTAGCTGAGACATAATAGTGGGATCCTGAATTAAGGAACTAAGGACCCTTGGAACACCAGGAAGCTGAACTTGCCCCATCCCTGATGTAGGCAAAGATGTCGCAATTGAAGCTCCCGGATGCTGCTGAATTTGCTGTGCTTGTTGAGAGTTTGGGTTTTGATTAGAACCTGGCGGCCCAATAGAGGTTCCGTCCACGACAGAAGAGCTAGAAATGCTAATGTTATTAGATGAGAATGACATGGGAGATGCAGGTAGACGCATATAAGATTCCTTATTGATGCTGGTACTTCTCTGCAGAAGGGGACCCCCTGAAAATCCTGAGTTGGCATCAGTGACCAAAGAACTTGCCCCAACACTCGGTCCAGAGCTTGCCATACCATTCAAGACTGTGTTGCCAACAACCCCAGAAACTGGACCCAAGTTGGGACATGCATTTCCGGGTATTGAATTCGACGAGTTATTGAAATTCGAATTCAACTGAGAATTTCCTGCAACCAGGGACCTCCCATCTCCTTGGGAAAACATTCCAGATCTCAAAGAAGAATCATTCATTCCTCCAGCCACACGAGAGGGCACCATAGGAGATACTGCTGCCTGGGGCTGGGATCCAAATTACTATCCAGTGCCAACCGTTTTACAACTTAATGTATATAAAAGGGGACTTAACGCCAGCTGAACTTAAGGAACACTTAACTTCAAACTACCATTCTTCAAATTAAAATATCCTAATTCGAAATTAACACAATAAAACTTCTTCAATTCGTTTCCTCATGACTTTATGGTATAACCCAATACTTTATAGCCTCAATACCATGCAATCTATAAGAAAAATTATGTTAGATTCTTCTAAATAACAAGCAGACAGAAATGAGAGTAGAGCAAAAACTTGGCAAAGAAAAAGTACGACATTTACAATACAAAAATTAAAACTAAATCTGAACAAGCAAATTTCAGTTTTACATTGTCAGGGTGTTTAAAATATACACTCATTGCAATAGTTACACCAAAATCCACAATCCTCGATGATGTTCACAAAACCCTAATTTTGAACCATCGAGTCCAGAGCATAAATTCGTCCTAAGTAAAGCACTGTTCTTTGCCAACTATGAGTCAAAATAAAGACAACACCTGATTAAATCAACTAATAATTAAATTATTACCGATCCAAGAAGCAAATAAAATCTCAGCTCAATCACACCCACCCGATAAAAAGTGAGATCAAACCCAGTATCACTTAAATTAACTTAATTTACGAATGAATCAGTGCCTAACAGCTAAAAAACTCAGGTTAAGCTTTTGATTGGCACCACTTTACACCTAACATTAATTTGAAATAAAGATCGAAAATTTGCAACGAACTGAATGGAAAAATAATAATAATAAATAAATATTAAAAACACAGGAAACTAAAGCTCCATACTTGCTAAAAATGGAAAATGCTTAAAACATTTTCCCACTAGATAATTTACTGAAGAGTAAAAGAGGAAAAATTGCAAACCTGGAGATAAAGAGACAAATAGGGTAAATTAATATGAGAATTTGCAGGAAAAAAGAAGTACTTGTACGCTGATTCGATTTTATATGCCTAGTGGGAATTGGAGGGATGTGACCGAATGCAGCCGGTGGAGGATTTAGGCTGACTGGATGCAGCCGGTTTTTAAGAACACGTGTCGAGTGATTATTGGATACTTCATAATAGGTACAAGATCTACGGCGGCGACAAGAAACTGTAGGATACGTGGCAATACTCTATTGGAAATGACCTTAACAAGTGTAGGGCTGGTGGAGGTTGTAATCCGTACATGCGTCACAGGTGAGCAAACCCAATCATCAACCTTCTTTCCCCAATTTCTTTCTCAAATTACCCATAGAAAAATCACGAACGGCGAAACAAAATGAGTAGCAGCATCACTGTCAATGCCAATCTCTCGCAAATCTCGTTATTTCGGTTAGAGTTCGCGCCGCCCAAATCTAATCTTCCCTCAAAATCCCACTTCAACATCACTACAAAACCACTACTCACAAGAATTTCTTGCACTCGTCTTCCCCAGAACACCCCAACTCAACAGCAGATCAATCTCTCTGTTCTTCGCTTCACACTCGGTATGTGTGCTTGTGTATGTGTACGCGGCTAATAAGTACAAAGCACAGTTTGTAATAATCAGGATGCCCCCACCAAATAGAGCCTTAACTTAGAGAACTGACATTTAGGATATAATTTTGTATCTGTATTGTATATATTTGTAAAAATGTGAGATTTTCTGGGTTGTTTTTGAAGGGATACCTGGCTTGGATGAATCATATTTACCCAGATACATTGCCTATACATTTGGGACGCTTTTGATTTTAAATCATTTTGTGGGCTCGGATTTGTCTTCCATTACTTCAGCTCAGCTTGTAAGTGAATTCCTTTCAAAAATTCTGCTCAATTTAGTTGTTAAATAACTTAAATTAATAGTGTGTTCTGATTTGTTTCTTATCTTTAGCCAAGTAGTACTTAATTAAAATACTTGATTCTTGGATTTTCTTGATATTGTGTAGAGTTCAGAAGTTCTGGGTCTTTCTTTGACGGCGTTTTCTGTAGTCATTCCCTATCTTGGAAAATTTCTCAAGGTATCTTTTTTTTTTTTTGTCTTTCTTTGTATTATTTCCCTTCCTTCTGGAAATGATTCTAGTTTGTACTTTAGGATGTACTGGGGCATTTTTTTTTTTGTAATATTAGTTAGGTTTCTAATGCTTAAAAATTGCTGTAGGATATTGAAGTCTTTTAAATAAATCGCCTCCTCTCCAACTGCTAAAATTTTTAGATGAGTAGCTCCTGAGATTGAATCCGGTCCCATCATGTATGCAAATTGTGCGAGTGACATAAGTCCGATATAAAAGGGACATGTTGAGCTGAATTTATATATGTGTCCCCTTTAGATGAGATATCATCTTTGCTGAATCCGTTTGATGCTACAGAGAAGCGTTCCTAAACTCAACATTCCACAGGCACAAATACTTGTAAATGGTTGCTTGTATTTCTACTAACGTACCTCTGAAAATTTCTAAAAAAAAATTTAATCTACTTGCTAAAGAAATTTTCTGATCAAATGTTGGTATTTGTTTGGGATGTTACAAACTGTCTTCATTTCCTAGTCAATATTGCTTTCAGTGACTAGACAGATCTTTAGGTGCAATATCTTTCAAATTATCTTAGTCTTTACTAGGAGACTTCTTTCAGGGTGCTACTTCGATTGATCAGAAGAGTATACCTAAAGGAGCGGAGCAAATCTTTGTCATATCCCAAAACATTTCAGATACTCTGAAGGAAGATTTGGCTTGGGGAACGTACATTCTATTGCGTAACACAAACTCGATATCCGTGGTAACTTGCAGCCTAACCCTTAGTTATCTTTTGCTGGATTTTAATGCAGAAGCATGAATTTATAAACAGTAAACCACTGTCTACATAAGATCTTCAAAAATCATATTTGCATCTAGTATATTTGACGAGTAAAAATTTCTTCTCATTTGGGTAGTACACTGAATTTCTACATTGTTCTAGTTCATCGTAGTTCAAGATGCATTGTGTGTGCGTGGCTACTGGAACACACCCAGAGACGTTTCAAAAGAAAATGCGCTTGTTTGGTTTAAGAAAAAGATACAGCGATTTGGATTCTCCAACTTGAAGGATAACATTTACTTTCCACAGGTTGCAGGTATGATTAGTTTTTCCCATTGTTGCAACAGACATTTGTGCTGACAAAATTATTTAAGTATATAAATCAAGTTACTATATTCACAATTGATTTTTGGCATAATAAATTTGTGTACTTGTCAATACATATTGTAGTTAGGATGACTAATATAATTGAAATTCAAATAATAATAATATATTTGTTGTAACGACCTGGGTCCCACTTAACGGGCTGTCTCGGTCGTTAGATCGACGACGTACTGTCCCCACTGTACCAACATGGATCTTTTCAGCATGCTTTGTCCTCACTCGCACGTTCTCCGAGAAAACTTCCCAGGGGGTCACCTATCATGGAATTGCTCCA
>CAIGRF010231003.1:4282-17204 GCA_903798235.1 Fraxinus ornus | reverse complement strand
TGATCTCAAAATAATTTGTGACCGAATAATTTGATAAGATGTGACCGAAATTAAATTTTTAACTACTTAATAAGATATCTCTGACCTTGGAATCGGAGCAACGGTCACTGGAAAATAGTCGCCGGAATTAAGTGTGGTCGGAGAACGATCGTCGGAGTAGTTGCCGGTCGTCGGAGTAGTCGCCGGAGAGGTGGAGGTGGGGTATTACAATTAAATATTTCATTTAATAAATTAATTGTAAAATATAATTAATTATTTCAAATAAAAACCTGAGTTTTGTAAATTTAAACCTTTGGGCCTGATTTTTAATTTCATGAAAGATAAAACCTGATCCATGAATTTTTCCCCTAAAAGATTGCATGGTATTAACTGAGAATCAACAAATTTAACGCCATCTTCTCTCTTTGAGAGTTCTTTTGGATCATTAGATCACACCATCTTTAGCAAACACTGCTTTATGTAAGAAATTTACCCACAATCTTAAAGCTTTAAGTGGGCGGAGCCATATACGGCCCAGGGTGGGCACAGGCCCATCCTGGGCTTCTGGGCTCATTTTTTTTTTGGGCTTTTTTTTAAATTTTTTATTACTAATATGCTAAACCTAAACGGTCCAACTTCACTTACACCACCCAATCCAAAACACTAGAAACATCACTACATTAGGTCTTCAACAATAGCACAACCTCCAAGCCCAGAAGCATCCACAGGAACATCAGTAAATCTCTTTTTATAAGTGGTTAATTTGCTGTGAACATACTAATAAGGGAAAAACCATTGATTATAAGAATATTTAGTCAATTTTTTCACTTATTCGTTAAGTTTGATTAAGTTTTTTATGCAATTTTTTCATAATATTGACATTCATGACAAAAATTCGATGTTCAATATCGATAAATTGTGCCCACCCTGACAAAAATTCCTGGCTCCGCCCCTTTAATGACAGATTTTCACCTCCAAATCGAAAAAACTCCATACACAAAGTTGTTTGGCCAACATTTCACACCAAAATCCCCCTCAACTCCACTGCCAAACAAGAATCCTTACACAAAGATGATCAATCCTTGGAACCACGAAGTAGACGAGAGACACTCACAAAGAATGATGAAAGAATCACGAAGAAACAAGCACTAAAATAATTATAATACCATCAGAGTCTAGCATCCTCCCATATATTAAAATACTGGAAAATTTCCCATAACCTAGCAAGTGAATCTAAAACCATTTATAATTATAATGAAAAACAAAAAATCAATTATAAAATCACATTAAAGGGTGCTTATGAAAATAAGTACTCTACTTTCAACGGTGGTTCATTTGGTTGTGATTTTCAAGATCATTAAACATTTAAATGTCATTTTCTATATGGATTTACAGATAAATAATCTCCTACGCCCCGGTACACAATAGTTAATTGGTTAGCATAAACTAAGCACCGATTCTTAGGAGATCATTTCTCTAAATTTAAAAACAAAAGGTGGGCAGGCAAAATATAAGAATTAGAACTGCCGAATGAATCTCTAACTCAAGATTAGATCATATGTTGAATTAATATAACTAAATAAAAAAAGATATCATTTATTTATCCACTAAAATAAGCAGTGAAAACAGAAAGTGATACAATAAAGAAAATGATTTCATCCCCGTGTTTTTTCTTAATATAATTTCCTCCTCTCCCTTAAACACAAAATCAATATTTCCAAGATTTTATGTAAAAACTTAAGCCATGAACAAGTATGTTTACATAAACACATTGCTGCACCACAAGCCCCTCCTTTTACGTTGGTGAAGTCAGTATTACGAGCATATTGAAAAATACATGTCAGAAGCATTCAAAAACTCTGATGATGTCCATGTCCAAAAGTGCTAACAAGCATACAAAAAATTTCGACTTTGATAAAGGAAGTAAAAGCCATTACTCATTTTGATCATGCATCATCCTGTTCGTCTATGGTTCTCTCGCTCCCAATTTTATAAAGGTTGCATCTCTAAGTTGGTATGATCAGTTCCATTAGTAGAGGATGGTGCTGAATCCCGAATGTCACCAGCAGCATTCATCTCTTGGACAGGAGGAGGATTGACAACTGTCATTGGCATGACAGCATCATCTGATAGGCGCCCTTTCATCTCGCGGTGCTCCTGGCACAAGGCACACCAGTGCATGCAGCAGTGAACCATGCAGGGATCACATGGCGAGTTCTGCAAGCATAAAGAAATGAAAAAAACAGCAATGTTCTTAGGTGCTCAACCGAGAATTGACAAAAAAACATCCCTCCTACAGGAAACTGAGATTATTCTTCCTTTTTCACCACCATCGCTTCCCTCAAATTTTTTTCATTAAAAAATAAAGCCAATTAGAGAAGAAATTAATTCTAACTAAAGTATAATGTATTCAAAGTATAACAGATTATCCTTTTATGTTTTTTAAAAAAGTGATAATTGCAGCAAAAGTCCAAACCTTTGAAACATTAGCAGATTTTCCCCAAACCTTTAATTTGTTGCAACTGTCACCCCTAACCTTTTCAACCATTGCATGTGAGGACTTTTTGGATGGTTTCCATCCATTTTCCGTCAATTGACCCAAAAATTAAGTTTGACCATATTTTTAATCAATTAAAATGAGGTAAAATGGTAAATATCTATTAAAATAATTAAAATTGTTATCTGACCCCTAAATGATAATTGCAACCACAGGCTTGAAATTTAACAAATTTCATATGAAGCCCCCGTCCCCAACTAAACCTCCTATCACCGCCACCGCCAATGGCGGACATCGCCAAACTCATTTAATAAATTTGTATTTGTCGCCACTGCAACCACCAACAACAATACTAACACCAAATCTTCTCTCATGAGTAGTAGCAGCATCTCCAAACCTACTATTGGAATGCCGCCACCACCATTATCATACACCACAACCCACATCTCTACCACACCGCCTCTTCTAAATCAACAGCCTAATCGACCAATTACACATTACCATTTCCGTCGTACCTCTCCATCCACAAAGTCCCCCACCTGTCGACTCAAAACCAAGATCAACAGCAACGACTCACACATCCAATCGAAACACCCAACATCCCAATCGACCAATTGAACCAGCTCTTACCGTCCATCCACACACAAATATCAGCAGCGTCGAGTTATTGGAGATGATAGAAGCGATGCCCATCATCACCGATGGTACAACGGCGAGAAGATGAGTTTACAGTCTCTTGACGGAGAGATAGAAGAGAGATTCTCCGAGAGAGAGACGAAGGAGAGTTTTTAATGGGTAGCGTAGGGTGGGGTGATTTATTAATAATGTATTTATTTAGTTAGGGACGGGGGCTTCATATGAAATTTGTTAAATTTCAAGCCTCTGGTTGCAATTATCATTTAGGGGTCAAATAACAATTTTAATAGATATTTACCATTTTGCCCCCTTTTAATTGATTAGAAATATGATCAAACTTAATTTTTGGGTCAACTGACAGAAAAATGGATGAAAACTCCAAAAGGGCCTCACATGCAATGGTTGAAAATGTTATTGGTGGCGGCTGCAACAAATCAAAAGTTTGAGGAAAGTCTTCTAATGTTTCAAAGGTTTGGAGTTTTTGTTGTAATTATCCCTAAAAAAAATAGTATTAGTACGTACGCCCAAAAAAAGAGAGAATCCTTAAAATAATTTAATCAAGATTTTGAGATAATATGATGGTAAATCTAAGCTTCGCAACAAACCAACTATTCAGCAGAAACACTTCACATAGACTGTTATATCAATTCACATGACTAGTCGTGGCAATCAAGCCGGCTCGACTCGTCAAAACGAGCCACGAGCCGCTCGGGCTTGTCTTTTCGGCTCGTTTTTTGACGAGTGGCTCGTGGGGTCGAGCCACGAGCCGGCTCGTCCAAAATCGATTTTTATTTTTTATAAAAAGGTGTATTAAAAAAAAAAAAAAAAGAGCCGCCGAGTACCCATTTTGGGCGAGCTCGCCCAAAATGGCACGAGCAGAGCTCGTGTGGGTAAGGCCGAGCCGATTGTCACCCCTACACATGACCAGACAACTCCATTCAAGGGACTGCTGTATTAAACTAACGAGATAATTAAAAGGTTGTTGCACCTTACTAAATTTAAAAATCAGTTTCTCTAGACTATAAAATGGGGACTTCAATACTTGAAACTACGACAAATGCTTGCAGTCAAAAGATAATGCACTCTGCACATCATATACATACAAGAAGTGATTGAGATCACCTTGAGATGATATTTCTTCTGCAGTGACTGCCTCATTAGACCAGTGTATATTCCACACATCCACCAACCAAACAACAGACCCTCGCATATGAGGAATGTTGTCCTAGGTTCAATCATACCATGTAGTGCTGCTGTAGCAGCAACAACCGCAAGGCCACCCTCAACAAAAATGGCGTGACAAATGCATGGCCCAGTCCATGGGGTATCTTCTCTCAGCTGTTCAACATTACGTCCAAACAAGACGCATGGGCAAAAAAGACCAGTCCAACCTACAGTGGAGAAAAAATATTAAATTTGGGATTGTTAAGCTTCCAAATGTATGTCAGATACTTGTACTAGCTGCAGAAATTGGAGACGTCCAAACAAGCAAATAAAACAGAAACAGAAAATAATTATGAACCAAATCACTGCCTTAAAGCATGTAATAGTGGAAAAGGTTAAGGTAAGCAATATAAAAGATATTCAATTTTCAGCATTTCCGGCATATCTGACTTCTTAAACTATTTTGTGCTCATGTACCAATAAATTGTGTGACCCATAGTCTTTGTGATAGGTAAAATGAAACTCTTGATACATGCAGACGCATAAATTAAGCATTGGATTATTTTGTATCGAGTTTTAAAAAGATCTGCTCTGGTTAGTAATGATATCAACTGCCAGTTTGTCATATCAGCATACTTAACCTGGCATTTAAGCCAAAAGAATAATTTTAACTTCTCAAGTTTATGAATATACAAGACATATTCAAATTTTGGATAATCAACTCAGAAAAATAGTAGCAAAACAACTTCCAACATCAGTTAAAAATTCACAATGCGATTGGTCAATTATCCACCTCTTTATATGAAACTTCAGATATTTCAATAGATTTTGAGTGGAACAGAGATGAAACTCACAACTTTCTGTATCATCGGTACATCCAAAAATCCCAGTAGTCCAAGGTTCATCTGCAGGAGCTTGATAGCTTTCAGGTAAAGGCTGTCCACATTCATTGCACTTGCGAACATGCAACTGTAGAAAGAAGCACGGAACTAAGAACTAAATGAACATATGTTGAATTTGGGCCAGAGTAAACTTTTGATATACACAAATATGTTTTATTGAGGAGAATCGCAAAAAGTGACTAGTCAACTTGTGAATGCTCCTATTCATGGTTTTTGCGAAAATTCTAAAACCAGAAAGCTCATCCAATCATGGTTTAAAAAGGTGGTCTTGAGGCTTAGCCCTTGTGCCTCAAGGTGCTACGCAAGGTGCTTTTTTGTGAAGCGGGCCCTCATTCAAATCACACACATCACTGGGCGTGAGGCTTGGGCCTCATATGTTTTCTTGTAATTTGGATTTTTTATTCATTGTTTTTCAGTGTGAATGTGTATTTCAAAGATAATTGGGGCAATCTTCTCAAATAAAAAACAAAAACTTTGGTCCATCTTCTCACATAAAAATAAAATAAAATTGGGCTCATTATATTTCTCTAAAGAATAAAAAACTAAACCCTTACCCCTGTAGCATACCTCAAAAGGCAGCTTCTTGAAGAAGGAAGAAGCTTCTTTTCCAAGCCCAGCAGCCTCTTACCCCTTCTTTATTTTCTGCTTTTCGTGTCCTCCAAAAGTCTCTTTTTATTTTATTTTATTTTTTTTTCAAGTTCTTGCTCAAGAGTCGAGACAATTTAATATTAGCTACTTTATTAACTTATTTTGTGTTAATTTTATGGAGAGTTCTTTAAGATTGACTGTTCATGCTTTATTATATTTATATGTTTATTTCTATATTATTTTAGAATTTTTGACTAATTTTTTGGTTTGTTTTGAGGCTTACGCCTCTAAATAACTTTGTCTTAGTACCTAGTTCTGCCGTTTTAAACATTGCATCCAAGCACCACTTGAAATGCTGACCATATGGCATTTTTTAAATATACCATCCATATGTCTTTAGAACTTTAATTTTTGGTGTTCAGGGTGGTGCAGATTGCTGTTAGTTGGTAAAATCCCTATATTTTTTCACACAACCAACCCAAAATTTCTATAATTATTTCCATCTAACACCATCAAACAGCTATTTAAGACTTAAATAAGGGTTAAGCCAAGAATTTTCTTCCACAGCTCAGCAAATGAGTAGACAGAGCAACAAAGGATGGTGAGGGCTTGTCTCTTGTGTGTTGTAGATCTACAAGATTTGGCCTTTCCTTCAGAGTTCCATTGGTTTTGCAATAAGACAGATTAAACTATCAAGTATCAAAACTAAAAGAACTAGCATTTGGGAGCAAGATTGAAAAAGTGATTCCTTTCTCCTGAGTGCTTTCACCAACATACAGTGCTATAAAGTCTGTTCATTCCCACATTAGGGAGCTTCAGTCAAATTCTGCAATCCCAAGTCCCACGAGTATTGGAACTGAATCGGCAAGAAAGGAAGGCATAAGCGTGTAAATGAGAGAAGGATGAACTTCATTATAGAAATGACTTTGTGCTTTATTTTAGGAGGTAAATTGAGTTCATCCAAATCTTTTCGTACCAAATTAGAGCAGAAAAATTCAAATTAAAAAAGAACAAGAGCAGAGCATAACAGGGATCTAACTATTTGTAGACAATAATGACCATCAGACACTACAAAGACCAGGGTATGACAATACATAATTTATAAACTATCTAAATAAATTTTCAGCGTGGTTAATAATAAGAAAACGTTCTTTTAGAAGTATCAAACACACAATGGTCCAAACCCACATCACAAATCAATGTAACCCCAAAATGTGTATGGCAAACTGAAAGAGAAACCTGAATCCAACAGTCAAAAACTATGCAACCCAATAATTATGAATTAAGACATGGACTTAAACACTGACTATAAAAGCTAAATCACAGCCCTGTCACGAGTACACATAGGCATAAACAGTAGAGTTCAAATCCAGTAAAGTGTAGATCTCTCATTAATTTCTTTGTGAAACCCAATCATCACACACACACCATACAAATCAATTTACAATCTGAACAACGGATAAAGAGATCAAAACTAAAAAGCGGCAAAAGCCCATATATAAAATAATGAATACGGATAAAAAGAAAACTATACTTGAGGGACATCAATTGGTTGATTCAGCTCGCCGGGTTGAATTTCCTCGAGAGGCGCTTGTTCTTTTGTCAATTTCACATATCTCGACGGATGAATTATTTCATCCGCCATTCTCAATAGATCTGAAAACCCAAAATTTTACAGAAAAATTCAACACAAACGAAACAGGAAACAAAATTTGGCAGGGAAAAATAATACATACACATACAACTTACTCAAGCTTGATTTTGGAGTAATTTTCAATGGAGGTAATCCCAATTTGCAGGTATATTTTATGTTGCTCGTGTAACTTTAATTCCTTTAGTTTTTGACACCCTAATTTACATTTTCAATTCGAACAAAATAATTTAAGGGTACATTTAATTGCAAGAGTGAAATTTGAGTGGAAAGAAAATGAATTTCAGGGAATTGAATTGCCTAGAATTATCTTCCTATGAATTGTCAATTAATTGTGTATGATTTGTACAATTTTCCACCTGAAAAATACTAAAATTTTGGATTCATTTGACTTTGTTTTTCATGAAAATTGTCTATTAAATGTTTTTTTTTTTTTACAATTGTTGATAAAATTTGTTTTCATTGTCAAAAAAAATAATAACAATAATAAAGGGAAAATTATTTTCCCACCAAAGTGGTGGAAAAACAAATTCAATTAAAACAAGGAAAATGAGGTGACGTGGGAGGTTGTGGGGAAAATTAATTCCAGGGAAAAATATTGGCTATCAAACACAAAAAGTTGGAAAATAAATAAATTAAGAACTCTAAATTTATGAAGAAATGTCTAGCTCGAATAGTAAGAATAGAACTTTACTCGAACCTCCTTTGTAATGTAAGGATGGGATTCAAAAAATAAAAGAATTTTATATTTTACTTCAACCTATTGCACAAACCAACTATAAACGTATTCTATTAGTTTTGCAGGAATATGATTTAATTTTGGCTATAGTTATAGGTACAGTGGTCAAATTAAAAAATAAATGTAAGTTGAGTTATCAAATTGAAATAAAATACTTAGATGACCAACATGAAATAAACATGTAAGTTCAGTGACCTCCAATAAAATTTTCATTTGGTTTAAAAATAACCAATCAGTCCCGGCATTTTTGTGCGAGTGCACTTTACTAATTTTTTAATCATATATTTCAACAATATTTAGCTCATGTTTGATCCACATTATTTCTTTCATTCTCATTCTTCTACTCATATTCAACCACACATTCTTTAATGGAAATAATAATTTCCATTACAGTAATAACTTTTTCTTCTTTTTCAATCACATATTCTCAATCACATCAACCAAAAAAATGCATTTTTTTTTTAAATAATGTGCACCAAACGGGGCTTAATAAAATAACTTATAATTACTATCACATTTATGTTCTCAGATTCTTGTAACATAAGAAAATCTATTGTGTATAAAATGTTTCATTAATTTCATTATTAAATCATTGTCACAAAATTTGTCCATTTTTCGATGTGGCACACACCTTCCAGTTGCCCTCCCCAGAGATGGAGATATATACGGTTAACGTGTTTATAAATTTTTGAAAGTAAGTCATTTGTTTTTCAAACATGATTTTTGTATAACATATTATGTTAAAAAGTGACTTTTTTTTTTTTTCTTTTTGAAATTAACTTTTAAGCACAAATAAACATGTTTAAATTTTCATTACTTCCTTTTTAAAAATTATAGATAGTTTTCGTGTATGGAAAACGAACGTGGAGGAGACTGAGCAAAGTAGAAAATTGCTTTGTCTTTATTTCATTTTTTTTTTTAAATTTTATTTGATTAGAAGAGTGAATGTCTGTTTAGAAAGGATATTTTAGCATTGTTCATCGAATAAATAAAAAAGACCAAGCCACTAAAAATATGAAAGATTAAAGGTTTAAATGCCACGAGGTAATGGATGAAAACCTATTTCCAAAATTTAATAAGTTGGAGACCTTCATTGCAATTTTCTCTATGTATAAATTTGTTGCAAGAAATCCCTAAGTTTGGTAATTTTCCAAAGACATTAAGCCTCTATTTGGTTTTGCTAAAACTCGTATTTTAATAAATTTTTAATAAAGATGAGATTGAAAAGTTGTAGATGTGTGGTTGAAAATGAAATTGGGAAAAAATGAGATAATTAATTGACTGTAACTCATATATTAAGCCCATGTTTGATCCACATTAAGTTTTTTATTTTCATTCTTCTACTCATTTTCAACCATATATTCTTCAATAAAATAATATTTTCTATCACATCTGTGTAATCAATTGACTCTGTATAAACAATTATCAAAATTTAATGTAAAATTTTACAAAAGATTTCCATAATAACATTTTCATAATTGTACACACGTGAATATAAATCATATACTATGGCCAATTTCTATACCAACCAGCCCATGCAGAGACCAAACCACTAATTCCAAGTGTAACAGCATGGTTACAAAAGGGATTAGGTTCAACATCAGCCAATCCAATAATCAAATCTGCTAAATTAGCTGCAATTGCCATTAATCTCATCACCCTATCAACCCTAATTTTCTTGATTTTTTCCTTTGAATCCTTGGATTCTTCCATTGACTTAATAATCTTCCTTTCTGTCTTAATCCCCTCTCGAATGAGTATAAAATCGGATATGATGAAAAATATGTAACCAAAGGACTCACCAAATGCTGATATGAAACCCATACTCCTTGCCAAGTTTGCATCCAACACACCAATTCTTGACAGCCAAAGAAAGTGGTCAAAGAAAAAGTATACCATTTCACCAGCGTTTGAAAGCACGGCGAGCAACTGGAAAGTCTTGGTGGGGCCCGGATTCCGCCTTAGTGCGTTGAAGCCGGTAAGAAACCGTCCACTTCGGAAGGCCTTCCGGCTTAGACCGGCTGCCACTTCCCATTTCTTGGCCCTAGTGGCTACATCCGGGTGTGTTCCATCGACGTGCCAATGAACAAGTTTTGATACGTATTGAAAAGTTTTGACGAGTTTGTCGATGCCATCTCTCTTTGCTAGAAAGATTACAAGCTTGTCTACTGTGTCATTCATGGTTGAGAGTTGTGGCTGGAAAAAAAAGAGAGAGAGAGAGATAGAGATTATTTGATTAAAATGAGAATGAACTCAAATGGGATTGCTGAAAGAGTTTGTGTACCGAGTAAAAAATGGAGGACAGCCACAAAAATTGGTTTGTTGGATATAAGAAAATTGTATACTTGGTTGGACAATATCATTTTGTCTTTAGCAGTTTTGATATGTTGATATTCAATTACAAGGCGTTGGTCATTTTTCAACGGTTGAAACGAGTGAACCATTATTATCTTTGGCGAATAGATATAATATGTTTGGCACTTATTATTACTGATAAAATAATTGTTTAAAAATGCAAGATAAAATATTTGATTAACAAATACAGTTAGTAAAATATGAGGATATCAATCCTCTATTAATTATGGCAGTCAACTCATCAATATTTTAACTTTATATTTATTTCTTGATATTGTATGTACTATTATGCAATCAACTCCTATACATAATTTTTAAGAGCTCATAATTAGTACACTAAACTAGTCAAAATTCGACATCGAGAAATTCAATCATGCATCTCACAAAATTAAGCGATAAATAATTTTTAGGAGTATTCAATTTAAACTTTTAGAGATTTAAAAAGTTTGAATATATTCAGTATAGATTTGTTAAGACTATAAAATTCCTAGTTATTCAATATAAATTTTTATAGACTTTTTAAAATTGCTTAAAGTCATGATATATTGAATCAAGACTCTTTAAAACTCATGATATTAAAAATATAAATTTATTTAAATTCTTTTTATTAAAGTCCCTAAAATAGCGATGGCAATGGGCCGATTGTCAGAGAACGTGCCGAGCTCGCACTCTTTCTCAAGCTCGGCTTGGCCATTGAGCATCCTGAGCTCAAGGTTCTAACTGAGCTTAACCCACGAGCTCGCCTAATTATTTATTTATTTTTGAAAACCCTTTTCAATTTTTTTAGGTTTGGGACCAACTACTTAATTTTTGAATTTAAAATTGTAAATAAACGGTATATATGGATGCAAAATACGTAGTGAGCCTATTTAACTATGTACAAGTGATGTGAAATGACGTCCAAAAATAAACATGTGTCCTAAAATACTGAGTTATTGACTACATGCTCTATGAAATGAGTCATACTAGTTAACTTTATCGGTGGCTCTGACTCCAAAATCAAGGCTCAACTCCAAAAATTGCACAGAAACTCAACTGCTACCTGATAAGAAAAATCATGGAAGATATATGAGTTGATAGCTCAGTGAGTGAAAAGTTTGAAAATAATTGTATTTATCATTTATACATTTTTATAGAAAATCCAGCTGAAATCATTTAGGAGTTCACATTGTAACAATATATAATAATAATAATCAAAACATAAAACACTTCATAGCTCTGAAAAAAAAAATATCACCTTATAGTCCTGATATAATTATCAACTCAAATCCACATCTTCATCTTATCACATCACAATTAAACAACCAGAAATGTATCGTCTGACTCAAATTTATAATCCACCCCTCGGGCTAAAACTTTCGCCACTGGCCTTTGGCCCTTCCGTGCACGAAAGCTGTCTCAAAAATTTGTAATCCGCTCATTAGGCTAAATACTTTCGTCACAGGCCTTTAGCCCCCTCCGTGAACGAAAGCTGTCTCTAAAATCTGTAATCCGTCCCTCAGGCTAAATACTTTCGTCACGGGCCTTTGGTCCCTTCATGAACAAAAGATTTATATAATCAGGATACTTTTCTAATCGATCTCAATATCACATCTTTCACATTCCAATTCACTAGTAATACACACAATCTTTGAATTCCACATGCATCACATTGAATGAACATTTCCATATTAATTATGTAATTAAACAAACACTTCATATAATCGCACGTAATATAAAAATGCAAGTGCATTGTCCATATTTGAAAATATATATAAGTTTTTCCACTCACAAGTTATTTACATGGCGATTAATTTGGTTGCTAAGCTATTCCAATCTCTTCATCACCATCTGAAATGCGATACCAAATAATTAATTTAACCTCTATCATACTAATAAGTAGCTCTGAATATTAATAATTGAATATTAAAACTAAATCTCTTGGTATTGGGGTAATTTCCCCAAATTCCCTTTAATCACTTGAAGCTAATTCTACTTTCTAGTCATTTCACTTATCTTTAATTTATCCCAATTACCTTCATCCCATACATAAAAGCAATTCCTTCTTCAAATCTAGTGAAAAATAGTAACCATAATTCAACCAATTTAACTTTACATTCTAACTTATAAATCATTCTTTCAAATGAGTATTATTTCAAAATAATCATTTCTCCAACAATCTATACCCAAGAACCCATTTAAAATTCTAGGGTTTGCCAAAAATGGCATAGTTTACCTTAATTCAACTGAAAATTTCTCAACCAAATAACTTGAGCAAGAAATTATTCTCCTTCCACTTAATCTGAAAGTTAAACCAATAAATTAAACCCTAGAAACTTTGGTATAAAATTTTCCTCTACTCTTGAAGAAAATAAAGAGAAGGAAAAATTAAAAGCAAGCTTGAACTACCTCAATTCCCTTCTTCTTCCTCT
>CAIGRF010230988.1:0-14080 GCA_903798235.1 Fraxinus ornus | reverse complement strand
TAAGCCTTATTCTTCCTGAAATTCATTAATCATATTGCTTAAAAGAAAAGTTAGTTTTTTTGCCTACGAAATAAAATTTTGTTCAAAAGTGTGTTGATGGAAGTTAAATCTCAAAAATTAATAACTAATCGAGCTTAGTTAACAAAGTTTAGGGTTTTCCCTTAATTTTGCGTCTGGAGCTCAAAAAAGGAAGAAGAGAGAAAGATAGGAGGCATTAATTCGAAACTAGGCCGGAGATATGGATTAGTACTTCAATGGAAATTAAAGAAAAGAGAAGGAAGGGACAACAAAAAATTTAGTGATTGAGGAATAACAAAATGATAATGATAATGTGGATGAACGGAAAGAAAACGAGGAAATGATTGATCCTGCCTCGAAAACTGCAAGACGAGTTTTATTTAAGTGATCGTTTAGAACATTTTCACATTGTTATTTAGGTTTGGACTCGGTCCATCTCAATTACCCTTATCTAAAAATTAAAACCTCAATAGAATCTTGGCACTCTGAAATCAAACTAAAATCGCGTGATTTTGTAGTACATTTCTTTCGAATTCTACAGACTCAAGTCTTCTGCTTGCAAGATTTGGTCTCGACTTATACCTGTGTATATGTGTACATATGTTGTAATCTTCCATGGGTTTGAATTGTTTATATGTTTATGTATTGTTTAAATTTCCTACAGTGACAGAATTCTGAATGTATTATGAAAAATCCCATAATCATGTTGATTTTTGCACCATGCCGATGATAAATTGTGTTTTCCTTTCTTGACCCAGAATTTTGATCAGATTTTGGCAACTTGTTGAAGTATACAGCTCTAATTTTTATAACTTTTTAATAATGTGAATGTTTTAATCTCTTTTTGTGCACGTATTATGTACATTTTGTGTATTTATGCATCAATACTTGCATTTTATTTTTTTTTGAGATGAAATCATGAAACTAAAGAAAATTGTTATCTAAGATGGTTAGGTTCACGTGTGATTGTAATTAACACTGTACTTGTTGATATTTTTGTTTTGTATTTGTTCAGTGAATTATCCAAAGGAAAGACAAGAACAGAATTTTGAATTTAATCATGTTTCTGACTAACTGACATCCTACCAAACAGTCTATTTATTTACGTTGTCTGTCCCCTTTTTCATGTTTGCAGGATCAAATTTAGCAACCCCTGCCTTGTACCTATCCCATTTGCCTTTGTTCGTCAATCTGACTAAATAATGGATGGTGGAAAATTGTTAGAGCTTGGTGTGCCACATTATGTAGTTGAGCCATTGTTAGTTGCGTCAGACTCTTCTACTTTAGATAAGGCGCTAGTGCGTCTCATCGAAATTTCTAGAACTCCTGATGGCCGGTCAGACCTCGCTTCCAAGAATGTCTTGGTGCCAACCCTTAAGCTATGTCAATCCCTATGTTCCCCTCCTTCTCGTCACTTTTTTTTGTTGTCCCTAAAGCTGCTCAGAAACCTGTGTGCAGGAGAAATAGATAATCAGAACGTATTTATTGAACAAGCTGGTGTTGGAATTGTTTCAAATATCTTTAATGCTGCAGTGCTAGCTTCTGGTTCTGACTATGAGATTATTCGTTTGAGTCTGCAACTTTTGGGAAATGTCTCGTTGGCTGGGGAAGAACATCAGCTTTCTGTTTGGCGCCATTTCTTTCCTCTTGAGTTTTTGGAAATTGCTAAAGTTCGAAGCAAAGAAACATGCGATCCTCTGTGCATGGTTATCTATACATGTTGTGAAGGTAATGATGAACGAATGATTGAACTGTTTACGGATCAAGGGCTACATATAATGGTGGAAATTATACGGACCGCAACATTTGGTATGCATTGTTAATTTAACATGTACTTTTATGCATTATTATGCAACTGCACAAAACATCATTTGTTTGAAACAAACTTTTAATGCCTTTGATATGCTTTGGTCTTAGCAGCTGGATTTAAGGAAGATTGGCTGAAGTTGCTTCTCTCAAGAATTTGCCTGGACAAGTCTTACTTCTCACCAGTTTTCTATAAATTATTCCTGGTTAGTTCAGCTGAGAACTTAGATGATGATATATCTACTGATAACCACTTCGGAGGAGAGCACGCATTTTTGTTGACTATTCTTTCAGAAATCTTGAATGAGAGAATCATGGATGTGACAGTGTCCAATGATTTTGCTTTGTCTATTCTTGGAATACTTAGAAATGTCATTGGGGTTGTTGATTTTGTTGAAACACCAAAGTCATGTCTTCCTACAGGCTTCGCTGATGTTGATGTTCTAGGATACTCCCTAACCATTTTGAGAGATGTCTGTGCCTGTGGCGGTGCTCAAGGGTCTAATGAGTATGTCTCTGGGGATATTGTGGATGTGCTAGTGTCATCTGGGCTTATTGAATTGCTTTTAAGCTTGCTTCGCAACCTAGAGCCTCCACTAATAATTAGGAAAACAATGAGACAGAGTGAGAAACAAGAAGCAACAATGTCTAGCTCATCCCAGCATTGCCCTTATAAAGGTTTCAGGAGAGATGTTGTGGCCATTATTGGGAATTGCAGCTACCGCAGGAAGCATGTTCAGAGTAAAATAAGAGAGCAGGATGGGATCCTTCTGTTACTACAACAGTGTGTCACTGATGAAGATAATCCATTCTTGAGGGAGTGGGGAATTTGGTCGGTAAGAAATATATTGGAAGGGAATAGAGAAAACCAACAAGTTATTGCCAATTTGGAACTTCAAGGATCTGTAAATGTGCCTGAAATTGCTCAATTAGGTCTCCGAGTAGAAGTGGATCCTGAAACACGACGTGCAAAGCTTGTAAATATGTGATGACGGTACTGAACTAAACATTATCTTGTAACTGATTTACAGATTGTTATCATTTCTCTCGGCTGTCTACTTGATATCCGTATTCAACCTCAATGTGATCGACGACCAAATTTAGGAGAAAAACAGCAACCGACTCGAGAGGTATGCACCTGAAAGATCGTTTGCATTGCCAGGGGTCAGATGGAGAAATTAAGTTTAATGCAAGTTCCATGAGATTGAAGATATTTACTTGGTCACGTAAGTTCTAAATTAAACAAAATATTGTGTTAGAATTTATATCAATTTGACTGGTAATGTGCGGGGGTGTCATGAGACTTGTTTAAAGTATTATTAACCCATTTTGAATTATAATTCTCTGTTGCATAGATGATAACATATGACTCTGAGATATTTCATATGATTTCATGATGCCAATGATATGTTATATAATGATAAGATACAAAAAAATGATGATGATAGGGTAACCCATTGATATTATGATGGTAATGACAAGTATTGTTTGGTATTATAAGTATTGTACAGTGCTTCTGTCTTTATGATAATCATGAATTGATCATATCAATAGTGCCATAGTTTATAATCTCGTGATGATGATTATGTTAATGTAACATTATGGGGGTGATGGGATGACTCTGATGTTGATTTATGATGATTTCGGAGCTATTAACCAGTGTTATGGTTATCTTGCAGCTGAAAATAATGGACTAATACCTGCGCGATTGGATAGGTTTGAAAACAATTTAGTTAATTGGATCTTCAGGGTTTAAATATAATTTGAAGTTAACCAATAATTATTTGATGATATCTAATTGCAATTAATAAGGTTTGAGTACAAGCATTAAGCTATTTGTAGAACTTTGTTTACACCTTGGTTGACATCCTGATGATGTGAAAGTGTTATAATGGTTGTATTAGATGTGTGAGATGTGAGATTTTGCCTTAGTATAAATTCTGTAAGTCAGAGTGTAAATCAGGATACACGTGTAGCAAGATTGTTGAGTACAAATTTGGTCACTGTATGCAAATTCTTATGTTTGTTCATGAACAAATTTTTTTATGAGATCAAGGTTTCAAAATAATTTACAACATTGAGAAGCATGGGTTGGCTGCATGCATTAGCCTACGAAATTTTTACTTGTTTGCGTGTTTATGAAAAGAATGAGCATGAGATGACATTTTTGAGTTACATATCACGTATGAGTGTGCATAATCTTTAATTCTTGTGTTTGTAGCTCATTTGGTACTTGAATTGTATATCTATTTTGCAAGTTGGATTGGAGCTCCGGAAAATGACAAGATGTAGATGCACATGGATGTCGCCCTATTTGAATACTAACAGGGGACAGAACTTCAGTTCGCATTATAATTGTACTTTTTTACTGTTTTTATTTATTGAGAATGATTTTTCTACTACATTGTAAGTCTATTCTTGTATGCTATATTGTTTATGATACAGAGAAGCTGGGAAAGAACAATGCCAGAGCATATTCTTCTATATTTTGATCTTGTGTATATTAATAATTTAGTATTGTAGTACCTGTCGTGAACAATGTGTCAACAGGTTGACAAGGTCAAGGACAACTAAATGCAATTGCTGTGAGGGTAGTTGAGTTGAAACTTGAAAATGGAGGCCTACAAATTTAGTGGTAAAGACAAAAGCATGTCATGTCAAAACCAAACCACGTGGAAGGTGGAGTTAGGTGTTGTTTTATGAGCCACCTTCAATAGCTTATTTGTTCGGTATTTGTTCATTCATTTATGGCTTGTGTGGTATGATAAACCCTCTGCCGTGAAGTCATTTTTTTGGGATTTGTGTGCTCCGTGGTTAGAACCTCTAATTTACTAAAACTAGGATTCTTGAAAAATGGATTAATTATTTATTCGAAGAGGGGAGTCGAACTAGATTTATGTATTTGAATGGTTCTAAGCCAACTCTTGTAGATGTTTCGACGATTGATTCTCGAATCCGATTGAATCTATGANGAGTCAAACACAGGTTCCAAAAGTTTTATCTTCTTTTCTGTCCTTTTTATGAATTTTTATCTGTCTAGTTTCCATTGTGGATCTTGATAATGTTTGAGACTCGGCTTGAACATATTTATAGAATTACAGAGAAAAAATGACTTAGGAGATCTCAAATTAGATAGAGTAACTGAAGAACATTTAGTATATTGTTTTGTTAGAGTTCTGGTTATAGGCCAGCCTGGATTATAAATTTTTTTGCCAATATTATAAAATGTTCTAGTATAGTATATATTCAGAATTATCATCAAACCGATAAACCCAACCCAACCCAATCGAACTTGATTGGGTTGGAATACGTAATTGGTTTGGGTTGGGTTGATTTTATACCAAACCGAACATGTTGGGTTGGGTTTGGGTTTGGGTTGAGTAAAAACCCGACCCAACCCAACCCACGCCCAACCCTAGAGATGATGTCGAAGCAAGGCTAACCTTGTTAATTTATTTTTGGATTAATCTATTCGTACACGGGGGTTTACACCCCCGTTTACACTCTCCTCACATGAGGGGAGGGCCCACGATGAATAAAATAATCGTGGCCCCCCCCTATTGTGAGGGGGGCAGGTGGGGCCGAGTAAACGGGGGTGTAAACCCTCGTTGCAAATAGCAAAGTCTTTTTTTTATCGTGGAAAATAGAATTTTAAATAGTGATTTTTAGGAGATTGTATAGTTAAAAAGTAGAGAAAAATTTCCAGTTTTCGTGTAAAATATTTTATTGCATGAATGTAATTGAAAATTAGTGTGCAGAAAAAATAATTTTGAAAAAACTAGTTGCCAAACATGGACTCAATTTCTTGTTATATGATGGTGGGGTTGGTGGGATTTGAGAAGGGTAGGTAAGGGCCCTGAGACTACTCTGCGGCTGCTTTTGGACCGACCCTTGGTCCCTCTCCAAGAGTGCATTTTAGCATACATGTAATAGATTAGACATAATTAACAAAGAAATATTAAAATGATATTAATAACGTCGACGGACGATTTGTTATTAAGCGCATATTTGATAGACGTTATTTTAAGGAAATCTTGAACTTACGTGTAAAATATTTTATTATTTAAATATATGATGTAAAATAAGTATGAAAATTAAAGAGTTTTGAAAATGATTGTTAAATAGGGAATAAAATCTATTATTTAATTACCCCTTGCATAGTAGGCCGGTTATCATTCTTGAATTTCGAATGGTTCATGTCGTACAACGTTTACACAGTTACACTAGTAATGACTCGATTAGAGACAAACGTAAAATTTTACATGTTGTTAAGTGCTAGTGTATACCTACAATTAATCTTCAACCCTTACTCTACACCAATTAATCTTCAAACCTAACCCCATCCCAGTTTCATAAATTAAAATGGTGTTTGGTGTAGATTAAAATTCGTTTTTAAGTGGATTGTGATAAAAAAATTTGAAATGTGTGGTTGAAAAGATGTGGGACCCATAAAAGATGTGGTTGATATTGATTGTTTGACT
This sequence comes from Fraxinus ornus, assembly GCA_903798235.1. Classification (NCBI taxonomy): domain Eukaryota; kingdom Viridiplantae; phylum Streptophyta; class Magnoliopsida; order Lamiales; family Oleaceae; genus Fraxinus; species Fraxinus ornus. The sequence continues at coordinate 7,775 of CAIGRF010230988.1, read as the reverse complement.
TAGATTAAAATCAGAATTTAATATCTTATAAAGGTCCTATTTGAGCCAAATTATTGTAGAATGAAAATAAAAAATATAAGAGATAGAGAATTTGAATTTAAATGTTGATGTGATCGATCATTTTAATGAGATAATAATGTAGATCAAACGGGAGCAAAATAAGAGCATGTTTGGTAGAGATTAAAATCGGATTAAAATTGAAAAATTAATCGTTATTATTGACTTTTATTAGACTGATGAAACTCAATAACGATCATATTTTCAATTTTAATCGGATTTTAATGATTACCAAACTGACTCTAACATAAGAAGCCAAGAAGGGATTTTTCCGTCCGTTTGTAACACCAAAAAGCCAACAAATTTTGGGGCGTTTTATGAAGAGACAGTCCCAGCAAGCCACTATGTATTTCGATTTCTTTAAAGAGAAATGACACTCGTAAAGAACACATATTTCTATTGTATTTTTTCAGTCACCTCGTCTTCTCTGACTGATGCTGCTTTCTCTTTGCCACCTTTTCTTGTAATTAACTCATCGTTCCTTTCAAAACCGGGCCAAGCATTTGATTCTTGATTCCAACGGTGTTACGTTTTTATACTTCTAATATATAAATGTAAGATCTCTCTGAGTCTCTGTTATTTATCTTAATAATTTTCCATTTACTAAATAATTTTCTTGATCTGTCTTGGCTGTTGACTGCTGTTTTGTTAGCGAGTTGTTCATGTAGCCTTCATGTTCTCAAGATAGTTGTACAATTTGTGTCGCGTGGGCTGCTTTTTGTTGATTTTATTATTTTACTCACTTTGGGAATTTCTATATTTTCATGATTTAATGCCCATTTAAGGAATATTTATTTTTTGTTTTTGTATGGAAGCATAGCTATTGATTTCTCATTACATCTAATTTTGTTTGGTTAGAATTAAAGTATTCGATTGATGGGTCGTTTTGATAATTTGAATTATATAATATGTTACGATTACATTTGTATTTTTTAGTATAGTAATGTCAATAGTGTACTGGTTTAAAGTGGTTATGAAAAAATCATGGTTGCATCCATAATTTCTAAGTTAGGGGCAGACATAAGACATTTAAGGTATTTTACATTTTGCTCAGTTGAAAAGAGAATGATTTTTTTTTTTAATTTTTTTCTCTGGTTACTCCTTATTTTTTATTTTCCACGTTTAAGTATCAAATGTGTGAGATTCTCAAAGAAGTCAGACCTCACAATAGATGCCGATTTTCTTGAAATTTTGTGTTCATATACAGTTTTAGAAGTGAAAATAACTGTATCTTTTGATATAGTAACAATTGACTTATACTGTTATTTTGGTTTCACTTTAGAATGGTTGCAACAGCATTTCACCAAGCATTTGCTACTCTTCAATCCCATGGTTACTTTGGTGATTCGGGTCTCAATCAGGGGAATGGAAATGCTTCATTTAGGTTGATATCGAAAGGTGTTAAGCTAGATAGCACTCTGTTGGGAAGAGGAACTTACTGCTCTAGAAAGAGAATTTTTAGCGTTATTGAATCCTCGACTTCTCGGACTACAATTTTCAGTTCTCTTTCTTCCTCATCAAATGGAGCAACAAGTGACTCCAGAAAGAAATCAAGTATAGTTATCTATGTTGGATTTCATTTTAAGGAGAATCAGATTATGGTGCTGTGGTTTTCATTGTTGGAGAAGATGAAGGCTTTTTTCATGAGATTTCATACAATCTTCTGTCTATTTTTTTCCAGGTGAAGTTGCATTGATCTTGATTAGGCATGGAGAATCCATGTGGAATGAGAAAAACTTGTTCACAGGTTGTGTAGATGTGCCACTGACCAAGAAGGGTGTGGAAGAGGCTATTGAAGCTGGCAAAAGAATCAGCAATATTCCTATTGATATGATCTATACGTCTGCTTTGATTCGTGCACAGATGACTGCCATGCTTGCCATGACTGAACACCGTCGCAAGAAGGTAAATTGTCTCTGGAATTTGTTGAAAACAATTTAAGTAAATAAGTTTGTCCCTTCAAAGAGCTTAAACTTTTAGGTGAGATTTTTCGACATGGTATGAGAGCAAAGAAGGGAGTTTGACTCTCACGGCCAATAGTTTATAAAATACTGCTTGAGTCAGCCCTTTCATAAAAAAGTGTATAGTCTGCAGTGGCACATTAAGAACAATTTATATAAATTAGTTTGTTCTCCTCGTGGGCGAGGGGCCTTTGTACCTCTTCTTCGGTGAGATTTCACATCATGGAATTTATTTTCATCAGTATCTGATGAGATGTTGTGCTAAGTATTTAAGGAGAATTGAGTGCTCAGGATAACTGGACTTGTACAATCTTAATTTAGCCACTTGGGGCAGGGAGGATTTGAAAATCCTTTTCCGGACTAAAAAGAAAATTTTCAGGTTTTTAGGGTTATGAATACATGTATAGGTTTTGATTCCTTGAGGTTCTTTTAGACTAATTTATGTCTATATGCAGGTTCCTATTATTTTGCACAATGAAAGTGAGCAAGCGAAAGCATGGAGTCAAATTTTCAGTGAAGATACCCATAAACAGTGCATTCCAGTTGTAACAGCTTGGCAACTAAATGAAAGAATGTAATTATATATCATTTTGGCAATTTTTAATCTGGACTTATGCTGGTTGGCCACATTATAAGATTATAACCAAATATTACTTCTCTACAGGTATGGAGAATTACAAGGTCTCAATAAACAGGAAACTGCTGAAAGATATGGGAAGGAGCAAGTTCATGAGTGGCGACGAAGTTATGATACACCTCCACCAAACGGTGAGAGCTTGGAAATGTGTGCTGAGAGAGCTGTTGCGTACTTTACGGAACATGTAAGAGCAACATATTCATCCTCATATATGTGATTATCGACTTAGTTCTATCTGCTTATTCATGGTCCTTACTTAATATTTAATGATCAAGATTGAGCCCCAACTTCTATGTGGAAAAAATGTAATGATTGCTGCACACGGGAATTCACTGAGGTCGATCATCATGTATTTAGACAAACTGACTTCGCAAGAGGTAGGGATTTGAACTTAATGAATGTCTCTGCCATTTTCTTCCACTTATAACTGAACAGTTTATGTCTTTCCTTTTATTAGGTTATTAGCTTGGAGTTATCGACTGGGATACCGATGCTTTACATTTTTAAAGAGGGAAAATTTATTCGAAGAGGCAGCCCTGTGGCGCAGAATGAAGCAGGTGTTTATGCTTACACTAAGGTATGTGGGTTTTTCCGTGTCATATGTAAAAGTGATTGAGACCAGTATTTTATTAATTGGAACATATTATTTTCTGTCTTCTGGTGTTGTCGGACATATATTTTTATGCTTAGCAATGTTTCCATGGAATTATATTTTAGGAATATTTGCATGTTTGTTACTTGTATTTTGTTGAACAGAATTCTTTGAAGGAAACAATCTGAGCGAACTATTTCCAGACAAGAACTTCGGAATTATAGTTCTGATCTATATGAATAAACCGAGATAGAATATTTTACGGATCAGTATACACAAGATAGTGATCAATGACCTATTTGAAGGATTCTGTTAAAAGATTTTTTGGCGCTTATCTAACTTATGTTGACCTAGACAAACAAATAGAGCTACTACATTTTCAGTGCATCCTGTATCAATTGATGCAACTTACGATCCCTTTTCCTGTTCAATTCATAATTGCAGAGGTTGGCTCAATACAGGCAAAAGTTGGACGAGAAGTTTCAATCTTAGATGGGAGGTATGAGAAAATTACGGGTCTTCTACTCTTTTAACTCTTTATTTTAGCCTCAACTCTCAAGACTGTCCTCTCCTGTGCTACAGCTTGCCTTCCATTCGGTTTCTATGAACTGCTCCCTATTCAAACTCTAAAAGAAATACATTTTGAGACACTCTAGTCTCGGTTTTTGTACCTCCTGTATGTCTTGATATAGCTTAGTTGTTTCACTTGCACCTTTTAATGTTTTACGATAGAAGTATTTGAATTCTGAAATGTAATATAAAGTTGAAACAAGACTCTTCATTAATGATCGATTTTATGAGATGTGTTATGGATGCCGAAATGCCCTCGTAATGGCCTTTTCGTCTGTGTATTTGGATTGTGAAATGCAGTTTTCTTTGGCCATGACTGTAAAATGCCTTGGACGATGCACAAGCATATGGTAGTAATATGATGTTATTTTGAGACAGAGGTTATGATTTATGACGAGTCTCAATGCTGCGTGAATCTTTTGTTGTTGAAATGAAACATATAATTGCTGTGTCTGATTCAGGGATGCACGTGAATTGGCAATTCGTATAGTTTAAGATACTAAAGGTAGTCAAGCTTAAACAATCTAAAACTCTTGCACGGTCCNAAAAAAAAAAAAAAAAAAAAAAAAAAATGTTAATCACCACAAGAACAATCACAAGATCAGCAAAACCAAGCAGTTATTGCACTGAAGATGTCAAAGTGCATCAGCTACACGAGATATTTCTAGTCCAGAAAATGTAAAAACCAAAGAATACGAAGATAGTGCCAGCAGTCCTAGTCGAACAGTCAAAATTATCACTAAACAACAATTATTGCACAGTTAGGAACCGTAAAGCGGATTATGGAATTCCCTCACTTCTGTTTCGAAGGTAGAGATTCATCAGCCAATGTGTCATCTTCATCATCCTCAGGAGACGATGATTTGTCCTCTTTTTCTTCAGAGGCATGCTCTGAATTAGTGGGGTCTAAACTGGGGGCAGTGGGAAGTGTTGTTGCTGCCAGATTATTATCAGTTGTCCAAAATGAAGGAATTCTTTTATCGTCCTCCTCCATTCTCTCAGCGTACTTTTTGATGTCAAAACCTGTATCATCTTTTCCGCCAAATGCAGACTCCACCACTTCCATGTCGAATAAATTATCCATGATGCTCATTGTAATAGGGTTGTCCGAGTAAACAAATTTGACTTTAGCAACAGTTTTAGGCTCTAGGAAAGGTTTTGCAACCTGGAGCGACAAGAAGCATGTTTGATTAAGCTTAAAAGCTTTACTTAGATAAGAAGTTGCTCAAAAGTAACTTAATTTTTTCAAAAGCTTAGCCAAATGTGATCGTTGAAGCAAACCATTATAACAGAGTTCCAAATAAAACCTACTGAGATGTGAATGACACAACGTATTTGAAGGTGTGTGTAAGAACGATAAGTACAAGGGAAAATACCGTCCAAAATGGTTCGAATATCTTCGGTGGATCATATAGAATTGCAACTCCAAGTCTCTCGGGATAATATTCTTGGAGGACGTGAGCTGTTTCCCGTGTTACCTTTATTGATATATTCGACATACTGAAACCATGAAAGTCAATCAACCAGACCATCTGCTCCTGGTCTTGGGGAAGATCTAAAATTGCATTCTCCATGCAATAAACCAAATACTTAATTTGGCCTTTTGTTGATTTTGTGTTCTGCATTGATATAAAACTCGAAAAAGTTGAGTAAAAATAGAGGACAGAGCATCTTTGCCAAGCTTAAATTATAAGTAAACAATTAAAGTTTGTTGGAAATAAGTGGTTTACTTATAAGTATTATTATATGTTTAAGAATAGGAGGAATTATCAGACTTGACCTGGCACCTAGGCCTCATGACCAGAACTGGCCTCCCGTGCTTATCTTTATAACTGGCCCTGTAAATTTTCCCAGTTTCTGCCTCCTTCGCAATATCACCCTTCATCACAAATTACGACACGTTAACCAGAGAACATATTTTGAGTCTTCTGAGAACAACGAACACTCACAAGCTCGAAAATCAACCTGTTATTCATAAATATCTACAGTGGGAAAGTCTCGAAAATACTAGTACAAAAAGGAGTACGTGAATAGAACAACTCGTAAGCTAATAAAATAACTTCAGACGCGAATGCTAATATGCATAAACTGTCAAAAGCTTGAAAAGGCCAACTTCAGAAAAATGAAGATGTGAAGAAAAGCATTCCAATGAGAGGATTTGGATAAGTAGTCATTACCCAGCGAATTTCTTCAGGTTTGTATTCCGTTCTCCACTTTAGGGTTGCTTTAAGCATTTTAACAGCCTTATTAACATTCCAGTTTCGTGCCCTCAAGTATCTTGAAATGGAAGCATCTGAACAATAAAGAGCCAATTTACCAGACTGTGGCCCAATTAACCTTTTCACCTCGTTAATCTGAAAACAAAAAAGTACATTAGCACGAAATAATAGTGTTTTCAATGATGGTCTGCTTGGGACTGAAAATACCTTTCCCTGCTGCACTTCTGGAGCCAAAGAATTGTCACAGCCATTTGGAGCTGTTTTATTCAACTCAGAACTCATAATTCTCAGTGCTTTGGTAGGAACTATTCTCCTGCGTAATTAAGATTCTCTCTGGAAGAAGAGTAAGATAAGTTACTCAAACAAACCAAAGAACATAGAATCAAACCAATAGACCTTGCAATGCAGTAAAGAAATGGCGTTAAGATGAGTTTCTGGCCTATGGCGCAATCATATTCCTCTTTTTTCTTTTGCAATAAACGTGCCGAAGTGGATAGCCGTACTGGAACATTCCTAATAGATCAGTGTAAGTTGCAATGCCAATGGATAAAAATCATCCATGTTTTCTCCATGTTTTCCTCTCGTTTTACTGAAAGTAATTTAGTCCAGGGTTCATTGCCTTCAATACCGTAGGAATCACAATTTCTCAAGTCCTTCAATAGTTTTCCTCGTGATACAGCTTGAACCAATATCATAATCTATTAATTCATGCAAAAATAAATAAATATTTCCTACACCTCTGCCACGAGACAAACTAAAAAATCTAAATGAATTAGCCATCATATTCTTCTTGTGAATTGTTGAATTAACATATTTAAGTCGTGAAAATTTTTAGTGTTCTTTTTTCTATCTTAACTTCGATATGTCCATGGAAGAACATCTTCAGTTTATGCAATTCAGATAAATAGTACAATGCCGGGAGTCCCAGTACATACGTTACATTTTCTCAACATTGTCATTGGTCATTCATTCATTCTCTGGTGTCTGTCTATATATATACATATAATTGTTCAGACTCCGAGCGAAGTAAATTAAAAAGAAACGAATTTATCAAGAAAACGAACCACCCCACCCCCAATTTAACATTGTTTAAGTGGCATCAATTCACCAAAGCTGAATATATATATATAGACACATTACTGCAGATTCACTTCGGGAGATTCAACAAGAAAACACCAAATGTCAGCTTCAAGAATTCAATCCAGAAATCCAGAAGAAAACAATAAAGTCAACCAAGAACCTAAAATCGGCACTTAAAAAGAAATTATCAATATAAACCAATTCAACTAAAGCACAGTTAGTTTTCATTATAATTACATTTACACAAAATCCGATAAAAGCAAACATAACCCTGTTCGAAAAATAGCCACTGGCAAATAATGGATAAACAGACAAAAAAAAACCTATAAACATATAATAAAGAAAATCAAGATATAGATGTTCAACTTTTCAACAAAAAAAAAAACATAAATACCTGTTTCTTGCGTGGGCTCTGGAATAAGAATCAAGGATCTGTACTATTGATGAAGTAGAAGAATGGAAAATAATTTAATGGTCAACCAGTGTGCTTGAATTAATCAGAGGGACGAAGAGTTATTAGCAATGTTTTTGACGGATTTATTGACTATAATACAAAATTATATTGTTTTATATTCTTAATGGCGCATACCATGTGGGAAGTGCTGCAGATACTGATACAGTCCTTTGTTAGTTTCCTGCAAAACTCGACGAAAGGTTAA
>CAIGRF010230987.1:28643-47586 GCA_903798235.1 Fraxinus ornus | reverse complement strand
CAGCGTTACTATTTTTTAATGGAATGACACTCATGGTAAGAAAATAACTGTAACAATGATTTTATAAATTCAAAGGCGTAGTTAACACTTTATCGGACGAAATCAAAGCACGCATCCCAATGAACAATTGCATCAGCAGCTCAGCGAGATCAAGAAACAGAGACCCCTGCAGTTTACCCAACCCCACCCTCCACCCACCGATTCCATAGCATTCAATTCAACAGTTGACAGACCTCAAAGCTTCTTCCAAGAATCAAAACATGGGGAACACTTCCTCCATGCTCACTCAGTACGACATAGAAGAAGTCCAAGAACACTGCAATCACACCAGTCTGTAACTTACCCATAAACTATTTTCATTTGTTTATTTTCAATGAAAATCTTGAGGACTTTCTAATCTTTTCTGTTTATAATTGCTTTTGATGTAATTTGATTCTTAAATCCAATAGAAAAATGTATCACATGTTCACAATTTGGGCATTTACATTCGGAGAACATTGATTATAATGTTGAAGATTATATAATTGTTGAATTTTATTATTTTATTTAAGTTTTCCTAATTCTTTTGTTTTTGGGGCGTGTAGTTTCGCAGCAGGAGATAGTGTCATTGTACCAGAGGTTCTGCCAGCTGGATCGGAATGGGTGCGGCTTCATCTCCGCCGATGAGTTCATGTCCGTACCCGAATTCGCCGTCAATCCTCTCTCCCAGGTTAGTTACATTTATGCAAACATGGAATCCCATGTCAATTCTCGATTTTAGGGTCATACAGTAGAGAAATATATATTCCACACTATGCCAGGAATGGTGTCAACGAATTCATTATCTATTTTATTGTATCTATGCTAGGGCCTAAAGAAATCAGCACCAAAATTTAATTAGGTATCATCAAATTTCAATTGAATTAAGTAGTATGATCTTATCCACCTACGTACACTTATAAGGCACATAAACACCAACACGTGCACTATGGCATTCAAGAATTATGGTGATGGCCACAATTTTCTGGTTTGATGCATCTGGATGTTTGTGTTGGATTGCATGTATTAGTGACACACACATTTTTAGACGAAAGGTTATTGTTCTTGTGGCATTGGGTGTCTGACGATGTTATAATGCTGATTAAAGACATGATGAATTGTTATTTAAACTAATTTTTAGGGGCCACTAAATCAATATCATGCAGTATAATGTGGGGTTTGGAAATTTATGGATGTGGGCTTCTAAGTAATATTCACACAGATCGAGATCTCCTAACGATTGTCCATTTATAACCATATTGAAATGGTTTGCATTCTGAAGAAAAAATTTAAACCAGGGATTTTATTGGGAGCATTGTGTGAGATAATAAGTTTCATTGCCAAAGTGCATACTTGGATCTAGAACCTTAGCCTATAAAAAATGATTGCACAATTTACACAATCAAATCATCGAATTTGTACACAAGTTTTAATGTGTGTTCAATATTCAATCTCTCCAATGTATCTTACTTTTCTCTAAGAGCTGTGGAGCTTTTGAAGGAACATATGTGTGGACTTGTCTTGAAGCAGTGCTTGATATACAATACCATAGTTTCATGTGGAGGATCAAGTTGACAACAAACAGAATTTGGTTATAGTTACTTTTGTGTTAGGAGAAATGTCTTTAACTGGTTATTTCCTCCACGTTTTTTTCTTGAGTCACGTGAGACTCCATGACAAAGAAAGTCAAGAAAACTAATATTCTTCTCATGCTGGAAAAGTTGCAAACCATTTTATGTTGCAGCAAAATAACACAAGAGAAGTGGGGAAATAGAAAAATTTAGTACTATATTAAGAACTGAATATTTTAGTTACAGATCATTTTGAGGGATTGTGGTAGAAAAATTTAGCAACAGACTTCTTGCCGATGAAGCGGATGAAAGTTGAAAGGCCTTTCACTGGCAGATATGACGCTCTTGAATACCATGAGGAAATTTATAGCAAGGGATTTTAATGAGTACATTGGATTAAAGAGTAAATTGTTGGCCGAGGGCTCTGATGACTATTCTAGTAATCCTCGAACTCTGGTTTGAAACAACATTTTCTCCAAGTCTATCTCTAAAGAACAGAACAAATAGGTCTTTTGTTCTTACTCTTTCTCCCAACCCGAGGGTATCAATCTAAAGAGAGTTTAGTAAGAGCAATCTATGGTAGTATGGTTAACTTGTTTGTGCATATGGGTCTATTTGAATGCTTCTGAGATCATATGACATGATATATCTTGTAACTGAGGATAACTCTTCAACAGAAGAAATTAAGTAAAATGAAACATCAATCATAGTTTGTTTGATCTGTTTGATATTGCTTTTTTATATGCACGAAGTCTCATACATTGATGAGTTCTGTTACTTTTTTATCAGAGACTGTTGAGAATGCTGGATGGACTAAATTTCAAGGAGTTTGTGGCATTCTTATCTGCTTTTAGCTCTCGGGCAAGCTTGCAGCAGAAAGTGGAATGTAAGACTTACCACATACATAGGCTTGTACCTTCTTCTTTTTGTTCCATCTCAACAGTTGGAGTTTTCTCCATTAGTTGCAATTGCACAAATATATCTTTTTCTCTCTTTTTTTCCAGTCATTTTTACAGTCTATGACTCTGATGGTAATGGGAAGGTTACTTTCAACGAAATGCTGGACATTTTGCGCGACTTGACGGGTCAATATATTTCTGAACAGCAAAGAGAGGTTAATATTCACTCCTATTGTTATCTTTCTTTATGAAGTGTTTTTTTTTTATATGTGTTTTTGCCAGAGAAATTACGTTGGAAAAGTAAATTTGTGTTCTTAGTAATTGAACAATGCCATAGATACGCCATATAAAAGAAAGAAGCTAGAGTTTTTTGAATAGAAGTTTTTGCTGATTTTCACCAACACACACACACACACACACACACATACACACACACACACACAAGGAAGCATCACGTACATGTCGAATGCTAATAGGGTTCATGGAAAAAAAAAAAGGAAAACCACTTTCTAAAAAGGTTTAATTGAGTAGTGTGGTGTTTTTTCTTTGTGAGGCAAGGCAGCGTAAGCTTAGAGGTTCTTTGAAAGGCAAGCCCCAATATAGAGCAATAAAAGAATTCATTATAATATAAAAATACGCAAATATACTAATATATCATAAACTGTTTTTAGAAGTCCATAATAAAACTAATTAACAAAATTAAAATTCAAAGTCTAAGTTGCAAACAAACGTAAAATGGATCAAGAAAATAAAAACAATAAATTCTCAAAGTAGTTATCATACAACAAAATTATAATCTGTACTATTATTAAAAGTAAAGAAAATTCAAAATTTCTTATATTATGATCTTTAAGGGAATCATTAATATCAACTTCTTCATCCTCATTATAGGTTTCTTTTCATTCTTTGTCATCATCCTCCAATTGCAATGGTGTATTCTCCTTCCGTGTAGGTAAAAAGAAAAAAAAAATTAAAGAACTGATAAAAAAATTTTAAGTTACAAGGAAATAACTCAAAAAAGCTAAGACCAATAATTAAATGTTTGAAATACATGGTAATTAGTTAAATATTTGAAAATTGCTGGGAAAATGGGTGGACAACTTAGTTGGCTTGGGGTTCACACTAACTAAGATTAGCCATAAGCCTTAGTTTGAGGTGTAAGTATCACAAATGGCACTTTAGGTGCTGGTTTTGATGCATTTTATGATAGCCTTACATGAGGCGGTTATTTGAGGCATAAGCCTTAAATATTAAATATTTCTTTTTAAACCATGATGAAACCTAAATTTGTTAAGTCCCATGAAATATGAAAGAATTTAAAGGTGAGTGGAAAATAAAAAATTGCAAATCTTTTACATGAGATCTCGTTACTGTACGAATTCTTAGATTCTTCTATATCATCAAATTTTCGTACTTAATTCTCTGCTAATATAGAACATACTTTGTGATGCTCTTGCTAGATATTACAGTAATTTAGCCATCTTTATTAAGGGCATTCTTATTAATTAGGGTTATGTTCTAGGATATTACCACTTACAAATAGTCTCTTTATAATATGTTTCGTATATAGAATAAAGTTTCTTTTATATATAACAGCTCCAACTTTCTCAAAAAAATAGTGGAGAAACTATTCTTGAATTTAATGGTATATTTTGCTCAAGTTACCGAAAAGGGAGAGGGGGAAGCTACTAAAACTGAATATGTTAGGCAGGATAAAAAATCAACTAAAGGAAAAAAATAGTTGGGTATTATTGTGGATATAATGGATTAATCGAATATGAAAGTCGTCAATATTTGGTAAATAGCTTCATAATCTATTCTTTCTTTTCTTTTAGTATAGTTTAAAAATTGTTAAACAGAATTCAAATATTATGCCCCTGTATATTTAGAGTTTCAAAGGATACCTTTCTTGTATCACTATAATTTGCATGTGACTATTGAGTTTCTAAAATGTTGTGCTCTTCTTGGTTGGTTGCAATAATAGCATGGGTCATCTGACATTTTAAATTGTCATGTGATTGCATTACTTTTTGCTCTTCGTTTCTTTTTCGTTTGCTAAATTGATTTTCAATGGTTATGTGGTGCTCACTCATTTGTTGGTGCCATCATTTTTAATTCTGAAAACAGAAGGTTCTTACCCAAGTTCTAGAGGAAGCAGGCTATGCAAAGGATTCTTTGTTAGTTCAAGCTGACTTCATCAAGGTAATACCATTTTTAGTGTTCAAACTATGGGTAAATTACATGAGTTCCAAGATTTTCGTTTTGTAGCAATTTCGTTCCTATTCAATTTTCATCTTGCTTGTCATCCCCGATCTCAAACTGTCTTTTTATCTCTATTTCCTTATTTATTTATTTTTATTACTTATAAAAAAATATACATGTGCTATTGATAAAATTACCCTTTTGAAAATAGTCAATTTGTAAGAATCAATGAAAGTTTAGGCATGGCAGGCAGGATAAAAATTAAATGGGGACGAAATTGTCAGAAAATGGAAAGGTTGGGTTTACTCTTTAAAATATTGAGTGAAACTTTAGCATTTGGTGTTTAGACCGTTTAAATTATTTGTCTAGACTTTAAATTAGAAACATTTTCAAATTCTCTTTTAATAGCTATATCTTAGTATTAAAATTAAGAGACAACGTACAACTCTTATATTATTACTGTCCGAGTACAACTTTTTCTCACTCAAGTCGTCACTTGTCTCTCACACAAACTTAGTGTCACTTGGTAGTTCGTTACAAATGAGGCCCTTCTTAGTCTTTTATAGTTCCAACTCTTTAGATCTCGACTCTAGACTTATCTGCAAGATATTCACTAAAGAACATTCTAGAAAGGTTGTGTCTACAACCTTATACAAGCTTACTACTTCGAAATGGTGAAGAATGCATGAACTTTATCCCATTCATCTGAAATTTTCTATAGAGTTCCTCCAAGATTCTTCCATGGAATGGAACCCCTCGGAAGATCCACCCAATTTGAAAGTCACCGACCAACCTACACTGCCCACCAGCATTAGCTTTCAGCTATTTCCACATGCCCAGCAGGCTTTCGTGCTGCACGCCCAACTCCTGTCCTGCGCCTTTGGTCCCTTGCCTCTCTCAGCCCATTGTTAGTCATTCACCTTTGTCCATACCTATGCCCCCCTCGCTTGTGGTATTGGTCCCCTTGCACACTTCTTGCTCGTCCTTGCGAGTTGTCTTGGATGCAGGTGTTTGTTGCATCTTCGGTGCACATGTTGCCTGCCAAATGTGTCACAGCATGAGCGTGTCATGCTTTGACTTTTACTTTAAAGATAATTATATTACCACTACAAACTTTATTAAGTGCACTACAATTTTTAGTGTTTTTTTTATTTACTTAAATAACTTTAAATAACATTACATAATTAGATTTTTAATATACTTTATAATAAAATAAATTATTATCCCACCACAAACATAAACATAATCTTTTCTTTCTTCTTCTTTCGTAGTTAAGAGTCTTCTGTCTCACTGATATCACATTTATCAATTTGTTTAATCTCCAAAATTATTGATCTGTTTATGATTTCTTACCCTTGTTCAAGCAATTTTTCAAATTTTTTTATTTTTTTTTATTTTTTTATTTTTTTATTTTTTACTTAATGACAAGTTTCATGGAAATATGTAAAGTCTTATGGAGACAAAAGCACAAAGATCTAATTCAGAGAGATCAATGTTCACTTCATTGCATTTGCCAGCACACAGTAATTTATCATTCTATGCATTTTTTATGATGAGATAAAGAGTGCGTGTAATGGTAATTTATTGCTTATTGTCCATAAATTGCAGAAGACAGCCGAAAGAAATATGGTCAATTTACTACACATTATAGTTTGGCAACTTCTTTTTTATTTTCCTTTTGCCGGTCATAAATTTTTGTGTTTCTATTATTACAAATTTGCTTACGAACTTTTCCTGTCTCAACATGGAAATATGTGGTTCATTTTAGCCCTTGTTTGACACCCTTTTTTTCACATATTTATTTTCAACCACACATTTACACAATAAAATATTTTATACATAAACCAAAAAAAATTTCCCTACTTTCTATCCGCACGTTTTCCAAAACATCACTATTAAAAACTCTATTTTCTCTTTAAAACTGCTGTCAAACAAGGGTAATTGGCAAGAGTTGACGTATGTGTTCAGTTTTCTTTATGCATTACAGTTGTAACTAAATTTATCATATTACTCGCAGATTCTTGGCAACTCTGGCTTGAAGATGGAAGTCGAGGTTCCAGTAGATTAGAGAACTAAATGACTTGTTTCTGTGGAGATAATCTCTAGTAGTCTACTTCTCCGAATCATGGATCCCTTAATTCTAAGGTTAAGATTTCTCGTTTCAATGTTTTTAATGATATCTGGCTTTTCCTGATGGAAAAAAAAAACATATGAAGTGTGAATCATCAGTCAAGAAAATGTTAGATTGTTTAAGGTTAACTAAGATTTTTACTTAGACAAATAACTGCATTACACAGTTCTTCATCACTGGAAAATCCTTTGAAAGCTTAATTTATGGTCACTGAAAGTCTGCAAGCGACATATAACTGAACATGTTCTATTTTTAGTAATATTGATGATTATTTCTATGAATATAAACAAATAAACAACTTGGTTGATGTTATTTATAATTTTATAAGTATTCTTTAACACTATCTACCGCATTCAAGTTATGTTTCTTTTTTTTGATTATTTGCGTACTTAAATTTTACGGATTCTGTTCGTGATTGGTTCTAAGGGTGTGTTCGATAGAGATTAAAATCGGATTAAATTTGAAAAACTAGCCGTTATTATTGACTTTTATTAGACGAGTGAGACCCAATAACGACTATATTTTCAATTTTAATTGAATGTTAAGCTTGGCCAAACATGCTCTAAATTTGGATAGAGAGGCTTTTGTTGTGAAACAACCAAAATGTCTATTGTTAGAAGAAATATTAATATGCGCGGATCGATGTTAGCAATGTTGGATATATAAGAATTATGTATTGTTTGAATACTGCTTGATGAAACCAATCACTAGAATGAATTGTTGAAATTATATGACAAATAATGAAATATTAGATCAGACAAAAGAATAATAAAGACAAGAAATATGACAGAGAAATTAAGAGATTTTATTGACCAAGAATAATGGAAAAGAGAGAAAATTATAATGGATCATATAATTCTAGTAATCTATTTTCTCACACTTATAAAATTGTATAGAAGAATCTAACAAACCCTCATAGTAGAGTTGTTGATGAAGTGAGATGTCAAAAAATTGAGTCCGAAATGAAAAATGAGAGAAAAACGAGGAAAACTTGAAATAGGTCAGGTGGCGCTGCGCCGCATGGTGTTTTGCTCGATTTTTTTTTTTTTTTGGTTCCCAAATTATTTTCTCCATCCTGAGCTCTTATTTAAGTTCAATACTAATTTTCAATTCTCAATAGACTTCTAAAATAGAACTTCAACTTGACATGAGATTCCAATGGCATTTCAAACTGAATTTTTCTTGATGTACATTTCAATTAGAAATCTTCAATTATTTTAACTATGAATTCAGGTAACACTCAAATTCTAAGGGTCCGTTTGATTGTTAGGGTGAAAAATGGGTAGAAAGAAAATGAATTTCAGGGAAAATAATTGCCTAAAACTTGTTTTTTAGGGAATTGTTAAATAAGTGTGTTTGATTGGTATAATTTTTCACCCAGAAAATTTTAAAATTTTGAATCTTTTTGTTCACGGTTAGTTTTATTTTACATGAAAATTGTTAATTAAAGTGATTTTATTTTTTTTACAATTGTTTATGAAATTTGTTACCATTGCAAAAAATAAAAATAAAAATAAAAATAAAATAAAAATAAAATAAAATAAAATTTGCTTGAAAACTATTTTTTCATCAAAGTTTAGTGTTCGTTTGACTTCGTTTTAAATGAAAATTGTCCATTAAAATGATTTTTTTTTTTATTTACAATTGTTTATGAAATTTGTTACCATTACCAAAAAAAAAATGAAGGCCAAAACTGGAATTCATTTTCTCACCTAAAAAGAAGGAAGGGCACCATACAAGTGTTGCGAACACAACACCTTTAAGGTTGTCCAATAAACTATACTTCCACGATTGTTTCAAAATTGAATTAAGAGAGAAAAAAACAAGGTCGAAGCATGTGGAGATTAATGTATGAAATAAAATGTTAGAAACAGTAAAATGGATTACTTTCACGCTTTTAATAGTACTAGGGCCGATGGTGTAAGGGGAGGCATGCTGGAGTAGGGATGGTGGTGGGACTGGAATTCGCATTCCGGTTGTAGTGGTGGTGGGGGCAGATGGAGAGTTTTTGGAGTAGGGACGGTGGTGGGACTGACATTTGTATTGTAGATAGATATTTTGAGAGGTAGAAGATAGAAGAACAAGAGGTCGGTTACTGTAGCGAAACCAGGTAATTTGGAATTTTCAGTGTGAAAAGGAGGGTGCAAAAATGAACAGTAATTTTGGTATTCTCTCTTTTAATAGAGTAAGGATACTGTATATATAAAAATGTGAATAATACTATTGGAAAGGAAAGTTTCCATTTGATTTAAATAAAATTTAATTTTTTTTTTTAAATGTTAAAACGTGTGGTTGAAAAGTTGTGGATAGAATGAAATGTATGATAAAATTAAATATTCATTTTGAAATAATTTTTTGTTTAACTGAACCAAACATGGGCATATTTGTTTTCCCATATTTCTCTATTCGCTTGGAGAGGATAAAAATGTTAGCATTTCATTGTGTTAGGAATTTGGACTCCAAATATCTTACGTCTAAATAAAGTGCAAAGATGATTTTGAGAGACGGGTAGTTTCTTGTTTGGGTGGTTATATATGCATATTTTCTTTTTCTTTTTGCACCAATTTTAATTACAAAAATAGTTTTCAATTTTCACTTATTGTTGTCCTCGTGTTCCTAATTTTTATTTTTTGTCTAATCTTATTCATCAATATTTCATTAATTAACACATTTTATCTATAATTATGGTTTCTCTACAAAAATACTGTTTTTGTGCTTTGATGGGAAAATATTTATTATTTAAAATATGAGGAATAATTAAGTCTTTTTAGATCATAATAACGGAATTTTTGAACAGAAAATCAGGGACGGATCCAGTACCGAATTACAGGTCCGGTCCAGCCCCACGCCAGATCTGTCCCTGCAGAATACGTTGTAGGGACAAGTATACTAAATAAAATCAATAAAGTGAAACCATTTTATATACTTAAACAACTAACGACACCTTGATATTTGGTATCTAAAAAGTGGACTTCAAATTCAAAACGTTATGTTTTCAACTAAGTCACTCCCAACTTATTTTTACCAATTTCTAGGTTTTCTAGCTAGATTAAATTGAAGCTCCCTTTGCCTTTTACACCTTCAAACTTAGAATAGACAAAACGAAAATCTATCATATTCTACCGTAAAGTTTTAGTATTCACTCCTTTACAATATTGGAACCATCCATGATGCATGATGTTTTCCGCTCTTTTTCATGCGGGATATTGCTATCATTTTGTCTAATAGCTATAATTCATGATCCTAATACCATTTGATAGAATTAGGGTTTGATTGAAATTCTATTTAAAAATTATTTGGGAATTATAGTTAGAATTCAATTTGGGAATTCTGTTAGAAGTTTGGAATCTGATTTGGACTTAAAGAAGATACGAAGGAAGTTGCAACATGAGAGGAAGAAATCGTGCAAGGAATAGGAAACAACAAATAGGCTCTCACTACGCGTTCAACTAATGCTCGAGTGCCCATAACAAGAGCATTGACACTCGCTTTCGACGAGGCGGCCGACCATCGATGGATAGCTACGAGACTGTCGCTTGAACGACGGTCTTATCTGGATTTTGAACAGTTCTAGTTTTTTGAAGATTTTGAATCATATTTTATCGC
Organism: Fraxinus ornus; assembly: GCA_903798235.1. Classification (NCBI taxonomy): domain Eukaryota; kingdom Viridiplantae; phylum Streptophyta; class Magnoliopsida; order Lamiales; family Oleaceae; genus Fraxinus; species Fraxinus ornus. The sequence goes on along the minus strand of CAIGRF010230987.1, from coordinate 37,159 downwards.
AAACACTCTATTATTGTATAAACTTATTGTAGTTGAACTACACCACATCTTAAGCCATTCTTTTTATTATATATATGAGGAGTAAACTTCTAGAAAAATCAATCCTTACATTCTATACAATAATTTGTATAAATTATTCTCTTCACCTGCGGTATAATTTTATCACATAAGTCTTGTGTTCTTATTTGATTTTTATATTTGTCATATTATTCTCTTTCATTTATTTAATAATCCAGTGGTATCTCTTCGATACAGAATTCTTAACACAATTCACCATACATGATCCAAAATCAAGTCAGAGAATCCCACCACAACAATTTATACATTTTATAACATTTAAATGTAGCATTCTTGTTGATAATGCTATAAATTAAAATTGAATTTTATAAAACATATTCATTATCCACCCCAAGCCAAGACAGCTGGATTCATCCCCTTTTCAAACATATTCATATCCACCTATTGCATTAATAAAATTTCTTGTACATCACCTAGAATCAAGTTTTAAAATTCACTCCCATGATTTGAGATTTTTTTTAATTTTAATATTATTATTGTATTTTATGTTTGAATTTTTTTTCCCCATATTTAGGTTCTCCACTAAGTAAGTACAACTACGAGCTCCATCACTGTCACCCCAAGCCAAACCCCGTCAAGTCTATCTTCAATTCAAATACGCTTCTACATTATAATTCTCAAAGTTCTCAACCATTCTACTAGGAAGACATATTCCATCGGTGCTCCCATTTTTTTTTTTCGTCATGAGGAAATACATCTATTTCTCTGCACCAAACTTAATTTAAATATTTACTATTTCATTTTGCAAAATTTTTGTAGCCAATATGTCCAAAGAAGCGTAATCCGTAGTTTATTTTGAATCAATTATATAGAGCTTGTTTGGTTTAGATTTTTTGGAGGAAGAATTGATTTTGAATAGAGATATGATGGGAAATGTGTGGTTGAAAAAGAAGAAAAAAGTATTGNATTTTTTGGAGGAAGAATTGATTTTGAATAGTGATATGATGGGAAATGTGTGGTTGAAAAAGAAGAAAAAAGTATTGATGTGATGTAAAATATTATTTTATTGAAGAATGTGTGGTTGAAAAATGAGAATTGATTTACTGTAGAATTGAAAAATCCAAACCAAACAGGTAATTATTTCTATTGACCTTGGAATTTCTTTTTCTCTTTCACCTTAGGGTGTGTTTGAGCCATATTATTTTGGAAGAATGTATTCTTGAATAGTAGATTGATAGAAAATGTGTGATTGAAAAAGAAGGAAAATTTATTGATGTGATGGAAAATATTATTTTATTGAAGAATGTGTGGTTGAAAATGAGTAGAAGAATGAGAATGAAAATTTTAATGTGTACCAAACAGGAGCTTAATTCTTAATCCTTAATCCTCAACGCGTCCGTGGTCGGCCAAAGAGTGGACCCCAATTTCGGTTCACACCTTATTTTAACCGTTAGAAAGTCGGTCCATAACGACTTTTTATTTTTTATTTGTATTTTAAACAAAAGCCTTGTGGGGCCCAGAAAAGACCTTTTTTCAAATATAATAATAATATTTTATTGTTGATTCAAACCCATGTGTAATGATGATTAATTGAAAATAATGATTAATCTCCGTAGATCCCGATCACGATGAATAATCACAATCATGATGTCCAAATGCAGGGGCGGATCGAGACAAATTTTTTGTGGGGTCAAAAATGATATTTCAAAAATGTTTAGGTTAAAAAAATAAAAAAAAAAAGCCTGAATTTTTTATTTTTTTTATTTTTTTGTGGGGTCATCTGACCCCATGACCCCATGTGGGTCCGCACCAAAGGTCAAGCCTGGCTGCTATATCTTTTATCCTTCACAATGAAAAAAGCAAAAAAGGCAATATAATTTATACGTAGCTTTAATTGAGTAGAGATGAAGCTCCGAATTTTGATTAATCAAATAGTCTAATCGAGCCTCTGAATTTAGATGTAGCTCTAGACAATGTTTACTTGATAGAGACTCCTCCAAGTTATACCGTAGAGGAATTTTGTTGAATATTATCTATTTTTGTTTACTTGACAATTTTATTTATTTTTTATTTATTTTTTCCAATCCATGGGAGCGCAATGCTCTAATAAAAGATTAACTTGCATAATAAAGAGATATAATTAATTTATTATAGATAAATTCTGTCTTTGTTAGCGGCTAATTTATTTATTTATTTTGATGAAGTGGCGTTTCTTTAAGTTTCAAGTCACTGGCCGACAGCGCTCGTTTGACCCTCATTATTCCAAATTACAATGAGAAAAATAGTAATTTTTTAAGAATATATAGTTAAAAAAGGAAAAAAAAATGATTTTAGATTTATGTTTAATATTATTTTATTGAAAAATGTGTGATTGATAAGGAGAATGAGAAAAATAAATTATAATTTAATGTGTGCCAAACCTATAATTTTGTCTCTTACTTTTTGTAAAAGACAAACCAAGAAACAGTTGAAAAGATATACAGTATATCTGATTATAACGTTAAGCTCAAGAAACCCATGTTTATGATCTTATTTTCTCTTCGTATTTCAAGTTTTCTGTAGCGGAGGTTGCTTTTACACCTTATCCTATATCCACTATCCAGGAGTAACTACAGGAGTTCGTTTTGCTTTTTTGTCAATTCAAGTATTTTCTTATCCCATTTGGTTTATTCTTCCATTTTTGTTTTTGTTTTTGTTTTTGTGTTTGTGTTTGATGTTTGGTTTTTAGAGCCAAATTATCGGCCATTTCATTGGATTTTTGGATTGGAAAAATTGTGTTTGTGAAGAGAGAAGAAGGGGGTTGGTGATTCTTGTTTCCAGAGGAAGAGATCTTTTCTGCAGAGTATCAGGTGATAATTTTTTTCATTTTACAAATTTTTTTATTTTCTGTAGTGTATTGTTTCTTGAATGACCTTAGAACTCAACTCATCGCCCTTTATTGAGAATTTCTTTATTGCGGAGTCGCGGACATGAATTTGATCAGTGAATAATAGAACAAGAATTGGTTGGATTACCTACTGAACATATCAGTATGATCACAGCGCATATGGTTTCTGGACCATTGAATTAGGTAACAGTTATTGATTGAAAGAGAAAATTATCAAATGAAATCCCAGTATCTTTTGGCAATTGTCACAATTCAAGAAGAATATATTTATTATATATTTTCGTTGCATCGAAAACTGTTGTTCATGAATCAAATTAAACTGGTTGATACGATTTTAATGTTTTTGTTATTTCCTCCTTTTTGATCCTCAGACGTAAATCTAGTTGTTCATGTTTCAAAATTGAACGCATGATGGCTGAGGTTGACATTTCTGCTCTAAAAGACATGCTTTGTGCTCAACAACAGCTTCTTCAGAAGCTTTACAATGAGTTGGATGCAGAAAGAGAAGCCTCTTCAACTGCAGCCAGTGAAGCTTTATCTGTGATATTGCGTTTGGAAGGAGAAAAGGCTGCAGTAAAAATGGAGGCTGAGCAATATAAAAGATTGGCAGAGGAGAAAATGAGTCATGCTGAAGAATCTCTAGCAATATTTGAAGATGTTATATACCAGAAAGAAATGGAGGTGGCTGATTTGGATTATCAACTTCGAACCTGTAGATACAAATTATTAAGCACAGGTTGTATTGATCAAGGTGTTGGGGAGATAAAGTTTCACGAAAATCTTTTGCAGAGAAATGATACTCTGACGGGGAACACGAGTCTTCAATGCAATGGAAGGAGAAACTCCATGCCTATCTCTCTTAAATACTCATACCAAAAGAAGGGTACTATTGATAGAGAGGATTCTACAGATTCAATTCCCAAGATTGAGGACGAAAATGCAGGGAAGGAATTGAATGACCAGTCCTCAAATAACGAAAAGAAGACTGATAATTCCACGACCGGAGATGCTAATTCTTACTGGGAACAGATCAGAAAATTAGACGAGCGAGTGAAAGAAATTGCTGGAGCTAACTATGGAAACTTCAGAAATGAGACACGCTCTCCTTCGCCACTTTCTTCACAGTTAAGCTCTGGCAGTCCATATGATCCCACTAACTTAGGGAGCAAGACACGGTCTCCTTCACCACAGCTAAGCACTAGCAATCCATTGAACCTGAAAAGAGTAGCCATTGTCAACGAAACTGGTCTAACTAAATCTCCTGGGAATTCATCAGAAAATGGTTCAACTGTGGGATCTCCTTGTTCTTTGAACGTTCATGATGTTTATGAAGTCCCCCGAGTTGATCAGAATCATAAAACTTGTGAATTGCAGACTAAAGACGAAATAAAGATAGCTTGTCAAGGAAACAAGAGTCTTGCAAAAGCAGATTCTTTTCACCCAAAAGCTGCTAAATTGTGTGATAAAGATGAACCTGACTGGCTGAAGAAAATTTTACAATCCATTCACCACGAGAATAATCTTTCTACTATTGACTGCCGTTTGGCTGTTGATCGGGGCACAACTAGCTTTTCCAAATTGAATCAACAGAACGATGCATCAGAGATTCATGATGCTGAGAGACCAGCTGTAGGACAAGTATCAACTAGTAAAATGGAAGAATTGAAATTGTTGAATGAGATTAAAGAGCAAATAAATTCATTACATTATGAGATTAGGAGTTGGAAAATGAAGAAGTCCTCTCAGAAAGAGGAGCTTTCCTTAGTTCCGCTCATGGAGGTACTCACTCTTAATTACCACTTTTTATCTCCAATTTCCGGGAAGTTGATGTTATGGTATATGGTTTGTTTTATTTCTGAGAAGTGTTGCACAATTCCTTCTTATTATTTTACTTTTACTTGTCTTACTTATTTGGTAATGCATTTGTAATGAATACAGGACATGCTTTACTTTTGGCTCTGATCCAGCCATTCAAATTTTGACAACCACTCCTTACAACCGAAAGTGTCCTACATGTAATGGAATTGATGCTGCTTGCTGTATATACAGTAGATAAATTACCTTACAAGCACCTGATATTTGTAAGAAAAAGTTTTCTCATTTACAACGACTGTCGTGTAGTTGATTACTACTCGATTTTTGTCTATAACGAAAAGTGTGATTATATGTATAGCTTTCTATTTTTTAATGCTGTCAAAATCTGGACAGAAGCGTGTTATTATCCAGTCGTATTTGTCAACCTTTGTTCACAAAAATGAAAAGGAAAGTGAAATAAGCTGTAGCTGTGTGCATTATCCAAACTTGTATTCGGCATAAAGAATCATTAATCTTATTGTGTACATTGTTCAGTTATCACGTGCCTACTTTCTTTTTCATTTTGTGGGTATTTGAAGTATCAATGTCGCTTGGTTCTCTCTGTCTGTCTTTGTATGTTAGGTGTTTCGGCTTATATGGTTATCAAATATCAAGTTTCATTGGATTGAGCCCTACCCCAACCCCAAGTTTGTTATTGTCTATTTTGAGAAGCTTACAAGATCATCATGACAAGTTACACACAATAAATAATTTTGTGTAAACCTTGTCAAAGGCTAAGTTTAGTTTTCCTTTCCAAGGATTTCGACCACATAAGCTGTCTGTCTTGATCAAGGTATGAGTAATTGGGATAGCCAATTACAAACGCTAGAAGAATTAGGTAGATGTAATATTCTAATCCCTAAAGTCTGTTGGAAGGCAGTTATGTATATTTTTTGCATATCCACTTCTGAAAGGCCTAGAATAATATAAGTAATAATTAAAGAAAGTAAGCCACAATCTTATCTGAGTCCCTATGGCAAAGAACTTCAGAGGATATGTTGGAAAAGTCTGCATATGACAAACTTAGAGAAGGTTTGGCTTAGCCCAAAAATAGTATAAGTACTTTTGTAAAATATAAGTAAAGACTTACCTTTTATGTAACTTTAATTTTTTAAGCTTGGCCAAACATGCTTGTTTCGTAGGGATTAGAAGTGGATGGACATTCTTTAATACTTGCTTAAGGATTTAGGTGAAGGTATTCACTGGGGAGAGAACATAAAGACGAGAAATAAAGGCAATACACAAGTTGTCATTGCTATCTTGACACAAACAGCAAAACTAACTGTATGCGACATGTCACCTTCATATTTATAACTACGCTTTAAGGCTAAGCTAATTTTGAGTTAGCTAATTGTCTGGTTTCCCTTGGTTCATTTAATCATGAATTGAAATGTTAGATGTGGTTACTCTTCATTGGTACTATGGATTCAAATTGTTCCAAGGTCAGGACTCAAGAACTGGAATGTGGGAGTATGTGGACCATTCAAAAATAAGTTGAAAATTACTTTAGATTTCTCAATGAGCTCCTTGGATCTTGCCAGACAAAAAGTTTCCATTTTGGTGAGACCATAATAGTATGGAATGCTCTCTAGCTACAAATGTTTCCTGGAAGAAGGAAAATCCATTGTCTGACCCCATCATTTCCGCCCTCCCAGGGATTGCGAAATCACTCAAAAGGCGCCTTTATGATGCAGGAGGGTCCGAGTCAGATGCTGAGTTGTCAGATAGCACGTTAATGGCTCTAAAATATCATGAGTTGGCAGATCGGCGCAAGGATGGCAAGTGATCGCATAATTTTGGGTAATTGAGAGTTTTTCGGTAATTTGGCCATAACTTTGGCTACGGTTATCAGAATCACGCCCATGACCCCAATTCGAAAAGGTCTTTTCGGCGCGCACGACGTGGTCACCCAGCTTTGCTCGGTGAGCATCAATTTCGAAGCCGAATTCAGCTGTTTTCCTTTCCGAATCGTCAATTTAAGTTATTTTTTACCGTTTATGGTAATATTTCGATTACCTTTTTGACATAAAATAAGAGCTCGATTTGAGCCGAATTTTGGTGATGTTATTTCTTTTATTAAGTATTTTATTTTGGTAGTAAAATTAGAATTTACCATTTTTGGTAAATTTTCACTAATTTCGCATATTCGGCTATATAACCCGGCTTGTGGGTTATTTTTCATTCAGTTGTTGAATAATAAAGAATTTTATAGTTTCTCTTGGTGTTTCTCTTGCGTTCTTCCCTGCATTTGTCAATTGATTTCAGCCTGCAGAATAATCACTATTCTATCCGGCGTCACTTTAGTATCCAATGGTCAATTTATGCGTCTTTGGCAAAACATACAATATCTTGATCGTCGAAGAAGATGGGAAATCATGGGAATTTTGTTTGCAAGTATCTCATTCGCGTCGACTAGTATCATATATACTGACAATCTCTCTTGCAAATATGTCAAAGTACCAATTCACTTTTAGATTAATCAATTTAAAATTTCATTCTGGAGAGTAGAACTCTGCAGCATTACGATAGGGTCATGAAAATTGCTTTTAGAAGGTAATTTTGACGACCAAGGAACCATTGCTATTTGCTACATGCTGAATAAGAATAAAATCATCTAAATCTTGATGGAATTGGCTTTTTATTGAACACAGTATAAACTATATACAATGAATTTCTCTTTGTACAACATCTCTGTCAGAGAAAATAAAGAGAACTAGGAAGGGATAACAATGAGTCTAATGACAGTTAGGTAAGTAATTTGTTTATCCACATTGAAAAATGAAGAGTTGAAAGACTGCTTTATCCTAGTATCAGAGTACATAAAGGATTTCCAACAATCTCTTTTTCCAAATACTGCAATTTATAATGTGAAAAATGAAAATGGAGTCAAGCACCAAGCTTGATTCTTCTCCCATCCCCCCAAAACCCCAACACTTTTATTCTGCGAAATCAGGGATGGGTATTATTCTTTCAACATAAAGTTACAACCTTATTGCATCACCATCATGCCGCACTCTTCCTGAAGTTGCGCGAAAAAATCAACGGTGCCTGGAACCGACTGTAAGTCTGTAACTATCAAAACCGTGAGTGCCCTTTCTTTTGCTTCTCTTATTCAATTTTTTTTTTGGTTCATTTGTCATATGTGGAGTTGATTTGAGCAGTTAAAATTAGGTAACCATTTGGCAAAGGACTGATATGTTTCCTGTTAAGTGTAATTTTACACTTATTCGAGATTTTAAATAATGATATTTTGTAATTCTTTTGATGAAATATAATCTAATTTATGTTATATTGTGTCTAATAGGTAAAACTCACGATTTGATGAAGAAAATAAGCGAAAAAATAGAGAAAAATGGAGAAATCCAAACTATGGGAACTAAAGTGCAACATTTCAATAGTTGTGTTGGATTCCAAGACAGTGATTCAAGAATGTCAATGGTCAATTAGAGGAGAAAAGAAACCAAAGGAATGAAAAAATTGTCGAAAAGGATCAAAATACACACTTCAAAAAGCATAGGGAACAATATACAATTTCATAGTTATTAAACCCAGACCGGACCGGCCGGTTCGATCCAGAACCCGTCGAACCGGACCATGGTCCGGTCCGAGCTGCCCTGTTTTTATAATATACAATTAACCCAAAAAAACCTACAGAACCGCCGGGTTTTACACTGAACCGTTGGTCCAATCTTCATATGACCCGCCCGGTTCACTACTGTATATAAAATAAAAAAGCCCTAAAACGTTAAACCCAAAA
>CAIGRF010230987.1:7192-20391 GCA_903798235.1 Fraxinus ornus | reverse complement strand
GACGCAGGAAGTGGCCCTTCAAAAATATTTCGGGAGAGGTTGAGGTTCTCTAGAGCAATACAGCTTCCAAGTTGGGAGGGGATCGTGCTCGAGAGGTTGTTTGATGATAGGTCAATGGCTAGAACCATGTTCATTTTTGTCAGCTCTAGTGGAATATACCCTTGCAGGTGATTGCTTGATAAGTTCAAGTATAGTTTCAAACTACTCAAACCGGCAACTTCACTTGGAATTGTCCCTGAAATCCTATTGTAAGAAAGGTCAAGAATTTCCAAGTTAATGCATTGTCCTAGGCTTGGTGGAATTGTACCTGACAGCTGATTGTCATAAAGCAAGATTCCTCTTAGCTGAGAAAGGTTAGCAAAGCTATCAGGGATTGTACCGCAGAGTTTGTTTTTGGACACATCAAGGAGGCCTAAATGGGGAACATTGCCAAAAGCCGAGGGAATATGTCCAGAGAGTGAATTATTCGATAGATAGAGTCTCTCCAGTGTCCCCAGTTGAAAAAGTTCAGGAGGGATTGAACCATTGAGGAGATTACTAGACAATTTCAATAGAGTGATATTGACAAGATTTGAAATTTGTGGAGGAATTGGACCATGAATATGATTATCATCAAGATTTATCTTTGCAAGTTTAGTAGAGAGAGTACCAATAATAGAAGGCAACTCTCCCCCAAGATGATTTCCTGCCAAATTGAGTTCTGTCAAGTTAGAGCAATTAGCCAAAGAAGCAAAAAATGGTTTGAGGTCAGTGTTATCATTATGACTAGAGAACTGGTTGTAGGACAACTGCAGAATTTGCAAGTGTACCATTTTACCCAGAATCTTAGATGGTAACTCTCCGGTTAGTGAGTTCGACCCCAGGTCGAGCCATTCTAGTTTAGAAGAGTTTGAAAGGGCTTGAGGAACTTCGCCCTCAAGATGGTTTGACCAAAGAAGGAGACATTTCAGCTCTTTAAGCCCACATTGATTGTTCAAATGGATTTTACCAGTAAATGAATTGTTGGAAAGGTCTAAATACTCAACAGAAGAAGTGCCATTACAAAAAAGAGACATTGGTAGGTCACCTGTTAGCTTGTTACTTCCCAAATTAAGATACACTAATTGATGAAGAAATCTCAACTCATTTGGGATGTGTCCTTCAAGACTATTGGATGATAAGCTGATCACTTCAAGTCGGGAAAGAGAACCAAGTTCAGCAGGGATGTGACCTTCAAAGAAATTCCCGGACAGATCAAGAATCACCAAGTAAGAGAGCTTGGAAAGAGATGACGAAATGGTTCCTCGTAGCGATTTTTCACTTAAAGTAAGGTTTACAACTCTATTCCCATCCCTGTCACAAAGTACACCTGACCATTTGCATACATCAGGAGAATTCCAATTCTCGAAAGCATTTTCAGGGTCATGAGTGATTTGAGACAAAAACGATACAAGGGAAGCTCGATCGTCCAAAACTTGTGCCCCATTTTCTGCACGTACCACGTAAAAAACTATGATTAAGAAAAGTAAATTGAACGTGGAAAATTTTCGATACCCCATTAATGCATACACACTATCAAATCGATCGTTTTGAGAGAAGGAAGAACTCCGAGAGAGACTAACAGATATATATAAAAGAGGGTTGAGGGAAAATGCCGTGCACTTTGTTACGAGGGTGTCATTAGTGATGTCGAACAGTAAAAGCTAATGCAAGAAATTGGAACCCTTTCTGCCTAAATTTATATGAAGCCTATCGTTGACAATGAGCATGAACACGTGCAAACTGTTTTGTGCCATGTAAGCTGTGCATCCTTGTTTGGTCCTAATTTTTTAAAATTTAATTTTTTTTCCAAACTCATTTTCTAGGACACATATTTATCAAAATTTATTAAAAATATAATTTTCAGCCAAAAAAAGGTGGAATACATTCGGTGGTTTAAATATAATTAGGCCTAACTATGTGTTAGGATTAGTGTAAATAATTAGTGGATGATGAGTTGTAAAATTTAAGATAATTTCGATTAAGCACACTTAAGATTTGACGATAGAATAATATATGGATATGAGAAACTTTTAATTCTGGTAAGGATGTCGAGCTGAAGTCGTGCATTGTGCATGTTGATGTCACTCTTATCTATACTTGTGGATATTCAGGTGATGTTTGATAAAGTTTTCGGTGTAAAAAACTTTAGTAAATTTTGTAAAAATTGATAAAAGTTGTGGATCTCATTAAATGTGTAATTAAAATTAATTGATGATGTTGACCTCAACATTTTAGCAATTCTTTTTTAGTTAAAATATCAATGTAAGTTGATATTTCCATTTTATTAGTAAATAAAGTGTTGGCACTTAATTACTAATTTGTTGAAGTTCAGACCCTTACATTGAAAGGTCGCTCAGAGGGTGTTTCGTAGAGATTAAAATCGGATTAAAATTGAAAAACTAGTCGTTATTGTTGACTTTTATTAGACGAGTGTGATCCAATAACGACTATATTTTCAATTTTATTGGATTTTGAGCTATACCGAACACGCCCTCAGTTAAGCACCGGTGAGTGAGTTCAACATCCAAGAAAAGTTAAGAAAGCTATATACACGAATTTAAGAGCCCATTTTCCCCCACATGCGAGATAATACATAGAGGTGTGACGCGATCTTGCGATCAATTTTTTCGTTAAAAGCAAGTGAAAGTAACTTTCATATTGAAAACAGGCTATAACTTTATGAGCTCGCATGTTTCCATTTCTTGTTTTGTTCACAAGTACTCTCGTGATAGAGATTATCCCCTGTTTGGTGTAGATTAAATAATTGATAAAAATTTAAGTTAAATTCAATAATTAATTTTTATCACACATTTATCGTGATCTGTAATTTTTATCAACTTTTCAATCATATATCTTATCAACTTTTATTAAAATTTATTAAAAATTTGAACTTTAGCTACACCAAACAGGGTTATAAGGCTAAATCTCAATGCATATTGATTTGACCTAGTTTATAAACATTAGCATGGCATTTGATCCAATTGCGCAGTATATTTTGACCTCATGATATGGACCGTTATCTTAAATAAATAAACCGTGGCGAATCTCCATTGTGCGTTTTCGGTAGATTTTTTTCACATAAATAAGTAAAAAAGTAGGCAACTTTAAGAAGAAATGAGTAATTAATTATATGCACATCATATATATTTGGTAGGTTAGTAGCTAGTGGAAGTTTATTATAATTATTCAATTAGAAAGAGTTCGTCTAAAATTCTTGGTGGGGACTATTTTCTAAGTTAAAAGCCGAAGCACAAGTGGTTTTAACGCAATTCAAATGTAAGCACTGAAATTGAGATATTTCTTGGACAAGGAAAATTTTCCTCACATCTAAGCCTTGATATTTATATGGAAAATTTTACCAAAAATTGAGGGGTGGGCGTATTTAGCCTCTGTTTGGGAGGCACTATTTGTCAAATTTTAGAATAATTATAACCGTTGCACAGGAGGGGAGCAGCAATTGTTGACCTTTATGTGTCTTGGTGGGGCCCGACATTTGGAAAATAACGGATCAAATTTTCATTCTTTTCCACAAATAATGCCTCCCAAATAGAGGCTTAATACGAAAAAGACCAAAATCTATAACACGTCTTTTGAGAATAAAGAAAAGCGAGGAAGAAAAGTTTTAAACGATGTAAATCTATCATATGTCTACTCAGAATAAAGAAAAATGAGATGATGAAAAAGAACAAGCTTATCATGTCTTTAGGGACAAGGAAAGGCCTTGGTATAGTGGTTTCGAGTTATTAATAATTTGAATATGAATAAGGGTTTTTAAAGAAAAAAAAAATTCTGCAATTGTCATAGTGCTTCTTATATACCCTTTAATGAAAAATCACAAGACGTAAAAATAGTCCTTTTAAGTAAAATGTCATTTTTTTTCTTTATCGAATACGATTTAAGATCAACTCGACACACTCAATTTCCTCTTAAATCAACTCAATGAGACCTTACTTATGATTTGTTTCTTTCCATTTTCTCGTGCTTATTTTCCATAAAAAAAAAAAAAACACTTGATTACTCTTAATAATTAAAATATTTTAGTAAATACTATAAATATTGTATGTTTCCAAATGTACTACAACATCATAAATTATATTTTGTCAATTTATTTTATGGAATTTAACTTTTTATGGTGAAAACAGTAAAAATGACTAGTGAATTGGTGGAAATGATCAAGGAGGGTGGGCCGGTACTATTTTAACTGGCAGTACAAATTGACCAATAAATAGCTCTAAATTATAGAATAAATATTTCCAAATCTTGCTGAAAATCATATGAAAGTAAAAGTCTAACATTAAAAATTATTTATAATATATAAAATGAATTAGTCTACATGTACCTAATACCCAGGCGCCCCCCCAATAGGGGGCCGCCACTTGGCCATTATGTAAGACATTATGTAGAGTATTATATTATTCTAGCATAATTCATATAAAATATGCTAAAGAAAAAGGAATGGGGGCGGTGTATGGTGCAACTATGTTTATTTTATTTGTAAGAAAGAAAGTTAATTTTTTTTTATATTATTATAATTAAATTCCAAAATAAGTCGGCTTAAAAGTTAAAACATGGTGACCAAGTCTTTAGTTTCCCATTCAAATTATTGCCCATTAATTTCGTGATTAGTTCGCCGGTTTTTTTTAAAAAAGATTTGACGTAGACAATGTTGTCTATAATAAAATAACAAAATTGTTAAGATTTGAGATTTCATCTTAAAATGTCAATTTTATTAAGAGAAGTAATTCAAACCCTTATAAATTGATCTGTATTTTCATCTTTATTCAATGTGAGATTCTACCCCTTAACATGTCCCCGCAAGATAGTGGTTCGTTTGAGTATACCATTCTTGAAATTCGTGTGCTCAATTTACTTTAAATCTTAATCGGATTGAATCGTTCGTTGAAACTTAACGGACTCTGATACCATCTTAAGACTTGTGATTCCATCTTAAAAAATCAACCTTATTAGAAGTTTGTTACGATTTGTGGTTTCATTTTAAAAGGTCAATCATATTTAGAGGAGTAGTCCAAACTATAAATTGATCTATATTTTTATCTTTATTCGATGTGAATTTTATCCCTTAACATGCCCCGCAAGATGGTGGCTCGTTTGAGTAGACTAATCTTGAAATCCGTATGTTCAATTTTTTTTAAGTCTTAATCGGATCGAGTCGTTCGTTGGAGTTTAACGGGTTCTGATATTATATTACTATTTGAGATTCCATCTTAAAAGGTCAACCTTATTAAGAAGAGTAACCCAAACTCTTATAAATTGGTCTATATTTTCATCTTTATTCGATGTGAGATTTTTATCCCTTAATATAACTGTGATGGGTGATTTTAATGGAAGAGCCAACTTGCCTTTTCTATGTATTTCATTAGCTTAAATAACAAAATTGAACATACAATTTATGGAATACAATATGGTTATGGAGTAGTCCAAACCCTTATAAATTAGTCTATCATGTTTTCATCTTTATTCGACGACCTTAAGATAGGGAATTGTTTTATTGTCTACGTCAAAATAACAAAATAACAAGTCATTCCTTCAGCTCACAAATGACCTTAATATTTATCTGTCAAAGGTTAATAAAAATTGTTTACATTCAATGACCTGAAACATAAATTCAATATGTATTTCAAAATTATGAATTCAGTAATTTTGAATTCAGTTTTACACCGACCACGACTAGAATAATATATGTTTGGAAACAAATAATATTTCACAAGTCGAACTTGTCAATTACAAATGACCTAAACACTTATTTGTTGATGTAAAATGATATGTATGCGCATATTTGCGCTTCAAAATGACCTTAACATAATTTGTTGACCGTAATACACTATGCATACGAGAAGACTAGTGATACATAAAATCTTTTCGAATCTCTACCATTAAGATTTCAATGTCCACAACAAATATTATATGTTTGAAGAGGAGTAACATTTCCTATGCTCGTCCTAGATATTCTTTTTTATAACCGTGGATGTGCGGGTCAGGTTGCGCGCACCTCGACTAATCCCATGAAACCCTGAAGATTACGGCCACTCGAAGTGGTGACGATTGTGGAGAAAACTCAAGGCCTACTCGTCCCAGAAACTATTTTAACTAGCAGTGCAAAAGGACCCATAAATAACTCTTAACTATAAATAAATAATGAAAGATAATTTCTTGAGAATCATCATTCTATTAAAAGAAATATAGCCATAATACATAGATTATAAAGGAATACTCGAATATGGGCGGTGTATTCTGCCACTAATGATATAAACTCCACGATCTAAAAGTAATCAATGACTTGAAAAAGTTAAAACATAGTCACTTCTTTTTTATTTATAAAGAATCACTCTCCATGTATGGAATAATGGAGTCAAGCCTAAAAACACATTACTTGCTGTTTCTTCCTAGTAAAGAAATCAAATGCTTTTAAATTTGAAACATTTTCTATGTTAGATAATAAGAGTCAAATCTTTTCTTCGAAGAATTCACAAGAAAGGAACTATCGTATAAGACTTTTGATTTACAGTGAAGTTATTATCGACCAATCTTAATTAATCGACTAGCATTTTTTCAATTCTCGCCCCCCACAAATGACCTTACTATTGATATGCCGATGATTAATATAATATACATACATATAGAGACTGATAAAATATAGACTCTCAAAACTATAAATTGAATATTTTTATAGCAATACAAAACAAAATATTGTGAGTATTTGTTTGAAAACGAGTAACATTTCTTATTCACGAGCCTTTCCTACCTTTCACAAATGACCTTAATATGCATTTGAAAAACGAGGAATTTTTTCTATGCACAAGACCTTCACTTGGTCACAAATTACAAATGATCTTACTATTTATCCATCAACGGTAAATACAAAATGCATATATACATTCAAATTCTGGAAATATAAAACTCATTATGTATTTAAAATTGTTAATTCAATAATCTTACACTGACAAAAAATAAAAATATGGGGTTAATCTATGAAAATGAGTAACATTTTCTATCCATCAAGCCACGAACTTTTCCGCCATCGCAAATAACCTTAACATTTATTAACGGACAATTATATAGTATGTATATATAAAAATTAGTGATATATCAATTCAACAAGATTCTAAAATCGTGAATTCAATATCTTTACACCGAAACAAATAATGATTTTATCTCTAAAAATGAATAAAAACTTTTATGCACAAATATTTTCCACCTACTATAAATTACCTTAATATTTATTCACCCACGACTAACATAATAAAATATGTCCTCAACTTTTTTAAATGCAATCATTATTAGTGTTGTAAATAGCATGTCTGGGAGACGCTGCGCCAAGGCCTGGGCGGCCAATTAAGCGGTCAACGAAAGTGTTGATCACTTGAGCTTGCCTAAGTTATTATTATTATTGTTTAATAAACTTAAAATTTTCAACTTTTTAACTTTTAGTCAATTGCATTAAAAGGCTCAAAAGTAGTTTACTCACTTATTGGAGCATTTCCAAGACTTTTGTTGTGAACTTTCGTTCGATAAGAATTCCTTTAGTTTGACTGTAGTATATTGTACATTTAACTTGATTGTAGTGTATTGTACTACTGTTTATATGTTTATTTACTTATTTATATATTTTTTTTAAGTTAATTAATCATTTTTTCTTCAATTAGTGCTATTATACTATATTTTGTTTATAGTTCGAAAATATATTTATTTCGTTAAGTTCTGAAAGCTGCATTTGATATTATAATTTGTATGTATTATTAAATGATTTTTAGGTTGATAAAATAAGAAAAACATTTGTTTACGCTTAAGCCTTGTCTAGGCATGGCCAGACCGAAGTTCGGTCTCCACGTCTCGTCATGCATTACGCTTTTGAAAACACTATACATTAAAAAATAGGGAGTGAATTTAGCTCTTTATTCAT
Source organism: Fraxinus ornus (assembly GCA_903798235.1). Classification (NCBI taxonomy): domain Eukaryota; kingdom Viridiplantae; phylum Streptophyta; class Magnoliopsida; order Lamiales; family Oleaceae; genus Fraxinus; species Fraxinus ornus. The sequence continues at coordinate 12,449 of CAIGRF010230987.1, read as the reverse complement.
GAAGCCTCCTCGACTGTAGCCGTAAAGCTTTATCCATGATATTGTGTTTGCAAGGAGAAAATGCTGCAGTAAAAATTGAAGCTGAGCAATATAATTGGTAGAGGAGAAAATGAGTCATGCAGAAGAATCTTTAGCAATATTTGAAGATGTTATTTACCAGAAAGAAATGGAGGTGGCTGATTTAGATTATCAACTTCGCGTCTGTTAGGGATGGCAACGAACCGAGTCGAGCCGAGCCACGGGTGGCCTGAGCCGGCGAACCCAAATAGAGATCCCTAGAGCCTATAGATACAAATTATTAAGCACGTGTTGTATTGATCCATATGTTGGTGAGATAAAGTTTCCCGGAAATCTTTTGCAGAGAAATGATCTCTGACGGGGAACACGAGTTTTCAATGCATTGGAAGAGAAACTTCATGCCTGTCTCTCTCAAATACACATACCCAAAGAAGGGAACTCTGCCCATTGAGTTTTTTAGGTAGAAAAAAAAAAGTTATGTTAAAAAATAAATAAATTCATGTCTAATTTTTATTTTTATTTTTACGTATTAACCCGACTTGCAATCCGGTCCTCCGTTCCTGCCCCGAGTTTATCAGAATCATAAAACTCGTGAATTGTAGACTAAAAAAAAATGATAGCTTGTCAAGTAACGAGAGTCTTGCAAAAGCAGATTCTTTTCACCCAGAAGCTGTTAAATTGAGGGCTAAAGATGAGCCTGACTGGTTGAAGAAACTTCTACAATCCATTCAACACGAGATCTATCTACTAATGACTGTCGTTTGACTGTTGATCGGGGCACAACTAGCTTTTCCAAATTGAATCAACAGAACGGTGCATCAGAGATTCTTAATGCTAAGAAACCAGCTGTATGACAAATATCAACTAATAGAATGGAAGAATTGAAATTGTTGAATGAGATCAAGGAGCAAATAAATTCATTACATTATGAGATTAGGAGTTGGAAAATGAAGAAGTCCTCTCAGAAATAGGAGCTTTCCTTAGTTCACCTCATGGAGGTACTCACTCTTAATTATGATGCAATGGTATACGGTTTGTTTTATTTGTGAGAAGTGTTGCACAGTTCCTTTTTATTATTTTACTTCTACTTGCCTTATTCAGTAGGTATTGAACACCGGACGTGCTTTACCAATGAATCCTTACAATCGGAAGTGTCCTACATGTAATGGAATTGATGCTGCTTGCCATATATGTTACGGGCCTGGGTCAGGCCCGCCACCTCACCTGCCACGTATCGGCAGGAAGTGCCCCGCGTACGCCACGTCCCAGCCAAGGTGATTACGCATGGGACAAGTTGACTGCATAAACCAAAGCGATACTCTTGGGATGAACTGACCATGCGCCAGCAAAGGAACCGAACTCACTCACCCATCTGCGATACCTCGCCGATGCAAAGGCCCGTACTTCGCTTCTACGACTCGCCCCAACAAAGATCTTCCCAAAGTCAAATCACTGACTGATGGGACATATGGCAGGACCCAAATGGTCAATTCAGTCAGAGGCATTCAATGCCAGCCAACCTATGGAAAGACAGGTTGATGCCTAGGATGGGACGAGCCCTGAGGATCTGATTACACTTGTCTCCTCATCCAATGGCTCTCCTCCTCCCACTCTTGGTATAAATACAACACCCTTGTGCTTGAAGAAGGATTCGTATCCCATTTTCTCCTACCCCAACTATAGCGTAAACTTGTGCAAGCTTGGTATCATTTTCTCTCCCCCATACGTTAGCAATTTTTACCATTGTGCACCCTTTCTCTGGCGAGTGTCTCACCGTCGGTGAACCATTTTTCGACCAAACATAAACTGACTTGACCGTCGGAGTACTCGCGGCCGCTCCCAACGCCTCCGGGAGAGACCACGGGTGACTGACGTAGTGCTACGTGTGTAGGGAAGGGTTGACTTGAAGACTTCTTCTGTTGGCCACGTTGGAGCCACTTTTCGAGGTCAAAAATATATATACAGTAGACAATTACCTTACCAGTACCTGATTTTTGTAAGAAAAAAGTTCTCTCATTTACGATGATTGTCTTGTAGTTGATTATAACTCGATTTTTGTCTATGACGAAAAGTGTGATTATATGTATAGCTTTCTACTTTTTAATACCGTAAAAATCTGAACAGAAGTGTGTTCTTATCCAGTCGCATTTGTTAACCTTTGTTCACAAATTGAGAAGGAAAGGGAAATAAGTTGCAACTGTGTGCATAATCCAAACTTGTATTCAGCAAAATGAATTATTATCTTGTGTTATTTATTGTTTTTGTGGGTCTTTGAAATATCAATGTCACTTGGTTCTCTCCGTCTATCTTTGTATGTTGGTTGTTTGGGCTTATATGGTTATCAGCTATCAAGTTTCATTGGATTGAGCCCTACCCCGACCCCAAGCTTATTATTGTCTATTTTAAGCAGCTTACAGGATCATCAGGACAAGTTTCACTTAATAAATCATTTTGTGTAAGCCTTGTCAAAGGCTGAGTTTAGTTTTCTTTTCCAAGGATTTCGACAACAATAGATGTCTGTCTTGATCAGTGTATGAGTAAATGGGTTAGCCAATTATAAATGCTAAAAGAATTGGGTAGATGTTATATTCTAATTACTAAAATCTGGTGGAAGGCAGTCGTGTATTTTTTTGCATATCCACTTCTGAAAGACAGAAGAATTTAAGCAACAATTAAAACCACAATCTTATCCGTGTCCCTATGGCAAAGAACTTCATAGGACATAGTTTTTTTTGGAAAATCTTGCATATGACAAACTTAGAGAAGGTTTGGCTTAGCCTAAAAATAGTGAAAGTACTTTTTAAAAAATAAGTAAAGATGTACCTTTACTTATTTAGGCTTAGCCAAACATGCTTGTTTCATAATGATTAGAAGTCGATGGACTGTCTTTAATACTTGTTTAAGGATTTGTGATGTGATCCAGACAAGGCTTCAAATGAGCAAAGAATTGAAGTGTATTGAGGAGGAGTCAAAGTCAAACTCAAGAAGGAGTCGGGGTTCGCATCAAGCCAAAGAAGCCATACAATTGTGTAACCGAGCTATGGAGTCCAAAATGTTGTAGTTGACAAGTCATTGGACAAGTCTCGTGAAGGAACCAAGGGCCAAAAAGGGTTGGAAAATGGTCGAAACAAGAAGCCAAAATGAGGGCAAAGCTGAAGAACCATGTGGCCGCATGGCTAGGACCCAAGATTTTCATGGGCAAATTAGACGCATGGGCGAATTTTTTGGCAGAATATTTATTTTTTCGCGAATTTCCTACTTTCCTTTGAACTCTAATTTTGTCATATCTTTTAGAATTTTGTCATATCTTTTAGAATATTTTTGAGATAGTTCATACTTTCTAGGGTTTTTCCATACTTTAGTATAAATAGGATTTTATTCTACATTGTAAATGGACTTTTGACAATATTGAGATTAAATACAATTTGGGTGAGATTTATTTCTCCAATTCTTGGTGGTTCATAGATCTAACTTAGAACTTATCAAAATGAGTCACAGTCCTTTTGTGGCGTTCCCACTTCACGGTTCTTGTTTTGGGTAATCAACGAGTCGGATTTCTAGCGTGAAATCTTGATTCTTGGTACGGGTCGAACAACGGGTTGGGTTGCTATTTGCGAGACGTGATTTCTAGCTTTCTTGGGTTGGTTTCAACTTGTTCGTGGGTTCCCAAGATATATTCTTGGCTGAGTATGCATCAATCTCCTCATTCTCTTTATCTCTGTTTGGTGACCTAGTTTAGCTGATTCGGCTGAGTTCAGTTCATTTTCTTCATTATGGTTTGAGGGAAGCAACTAGTAAGCATCCAACTATGACACCGCACGGCCGTACATCTTTGCATCCATGCATGCCCAAGTCGGTAAGTGAGTTTTCTATAATTGATTAATTTCTATTAGTATTCATCTGCTATTGGCTATAGAGTGTGGAGTATATGCAATGGGTATTGGGTAACTAGTTACAAGTGTAACATCTCTGTATCTATTTGTGTATGTATAAAATTGTGTGGGCTTTTTAATGAGCAGAGCGGCTGAGGTCGTTTGAGGGAAGCTTTCTTGCTTTTTTAGTATTGGATTTTTGAAAAAATTGTCCGTTTCTTCTTCAATTTTCGGAGGAGAGGAAAAATTAAGCCTTAATTTTTTTGGTGATGGATTTTGATTTTCTTTCAATGTGGCACTTGTGATGACAAGATGTCAAGAATAGTGAAGATTGATTTGTATAGAAGATGAAGTTATTATCCATAGACCATGGCCTTGAAGATGAAGAACTTCAGTACTTCACTTTCTTTCCCTAAAACACTTTGATTTCTCTCTAGGATGGCTTTTTTGGGATTGTGAGATTAATTTAGGAAGTGGATTTGTGATGCGTTGTATTTTTTTGTGGAATCTTAAAGTAGAGGCAAAGGGCCAAATGGTGGAATTAATGAATAATGATCACTTACTAATTTGTCTAGACGTAGCAACTTGCAAATATTCCTTATTTTATTTTGCTTATTTACATTCCAATTTCTATTTATTACAATCAGTCATGGAAAGATTTTATAAAAGAAAAGCTCTTGAGGTTGCAGAAAATGTTAATAAGGAGACATCAAATGGAGATGATTGTGATGTTGCACAACTTCCCACCGATCCTGGATTAAGGACTCCAATCTTGAATTATAATTCTAACATTAGAGATCAAGTTCAAAGATCATATATACAAAAGGGTCTTTGTCAACTGTTTAACCATGAATTTAAGAAAAGACAATTTGGAGAAAAAGAATCTAGGCAATTCAATCCTTCTTGGTTTAACGAGTTTGATGGTTGGTTGAAGTATAGTGTGGAAAAAGAGGCAACTTTTTACTTGTATTGTTATCTTTTTAAAACAAGTAGTGGGAAACAAGGTGGAGGCGACTCATTTGTTGGTGAAGGATTCACGTATTGGAAAGATAAAAAGAGGCTTGGTACGCATGTTGGAAAGCATAATAGTTCACATAATCAAGCTCGCATTAAGTGTGAAGCTTTGATGAATCAAGAACAACACATTCAAACGGTTTTCTTCAAGCAGTCAGAACAAATGAGAAATGAATATCGTGTCCGTCTTATTGCATCAATTGATTGTGTTCGAGTTTTGTTGAGGCAAGGGCATTCATTTCGGGGCCATGATGAATCTAAGAATTCTTTGAATCCAGGTAACTTTCTAGTTCAATTAGAATTTCTGTCTGATCATAATCATGAGGTTAAGGCTGTGACATTTGAAAATGCAC